>WNWK01003025.1:0-92500 GCA_009830355.1 Cherax destructor
TAGGATTAAATATACACAGTTGCAGAACTAGGTAGTTAATTGCGTTTTCTATTTTCGTATGTGTATATAAATTTTGGAATGTTTTACCTTGCTTGAGGCTTTATAATATTAGCTAGTTAGTGGTGATGACCTGACGACTGGTTAGTGGTGACCTGATGACTGGTTAGTGGTGATGACCTGACGACTGGTTAGTGGTGATGACCTGACGACTGGTTAGTGGTGCTGACCTGATGACTGGTTAGTGGTGACCTGACGACTGGTTAGTGGTGCTGACCTGACAACCAGTAATTAGTCATCACTTGACAACTTAACGAGTACCACCATTGCCACCCAGGGTGGAGATTTACTGTTGTTTCTGATTTAACAACACAAACCAGAGGCTTCCTCACCTGAAGAACCTTTTTATACAACATAAGTCAGGCCCATCTTAGAGTACGCAGCACCAGTGTGGAACCCTTCCTAAGAAAAACATGTTAAGAAGCTGTAGAAGTGTAGAAATATGCTACGAGGCAAGAGCTACGAAGTAAGAGCTACGAGGCAAAAGCTACGAGGCAAGACCTACGAGGCAAGAGCTACGAGGCAAGACCTACGAAGCAGGAGTTACGAGGCAAGAGTTACGAGGCAAGAGCTACGAGGCAAGAGCTACGAGGCAAGAGCTACGAGGCAAGAGCTACGAAGTAAGAGCTACGAGGCAAAAGCTACGAGGCAAGACCTACGAGGCAAGAGCTACGAGGCAAGACCTACGAAGCAGGAGTTACGAGGCAAGAGCTACGAGGCAAGAGCTACGAGGCAAGAGCTACGAGGCAAGAGCTACGAGGCAAGAGCTACGCGAGGCAAGAGCTACGAAGCAATAGCTACGAGGCAAGAGTTACGAGGCAAGAGCTACGAGGCAAGAGCTACGAGGCAAGAGCTACGAGGAGAGGCTAACAGAATTTAATGTAACGACACTGGAGGACAATAGGACCAGAAAAGACAGGATAAGAACGTATAAAATATTCAGAGAAATTGATAGGGTAGACAGGGACAGCCTTTTAGAGAGGCGAGAAACTGGTACTCGGGGGCACAGCTGGAAATTAAAGACACGGATGATCCACAGGGATATCAAGAAGAATTCCTTCAGTCTTAGGGCGGTCAGGAAGTGAAATGATCTCGATGACGAAGCGGTGGAGGCAGGCTTCATACACAGTTTTAAGATCAGGCTAGGTGGGAGCAAATCTGGCAAGCAGCAAGTTGAGGGACGGGGACCAGGAGCTAAGTCCCGACTCCCGCAACCGCATGTAAGTGAGTACACCCATCCAGCCAGGAGTCGCAGAACCTGAGAATATCCTCCCCAACATCCCCCTCTCCCCCCCCAGCCATTCCCTCCCCTCCTACACAAAAACCGAGTTAGTCACCAGCTCAAAAACCAGAGATAACACAAGACAAATGTGTGTTAAAAACCCCAAATAGAGATAAGACAATTGTTGGCTGCTGAGAGCGAGAAGAATGCACCTCAGGTAGTCCTTAATTAATCACAGGTGTGCTCCGTAAAACTTACCTGAGATTTTATCATATTCCTCGTATCAAAGTGACCAATTAATGTACGAGAAGCAAAATTATATACATTAATGTATAAAAGTTTTTATGCATCACTTTTTTTGTATATTTTGAGAATAAACAAATACATCAAAGCTTTTATTTGTTCCCATCTTTTGAAATTTTGGCGAAGTACCAAATTAAAAGTTTGAAAATAATGATAGACTAACCTGCTACCACCACCTGACTCACTCATTGTAGGTACAAGCAGCGTAGTCGCTGCTACCACCACCTGACTCACTCATTGTAGGTACAAGCAGTGTAGTCGCTGCTACCACCACCTGACTCACTCATTGTAGGTACAAGCAGTGTAGTCGCTGCTACCACCACCTGACTCACTCATTGTAGGTACAAGCAGTGTAGTCGCTGCTACCACCACCTGACTCACTCATTGTAGGTACAAGCAGCGTAGTCGCTGCTACCACCACCTGACTCACTCATTGAGGTACAAGCAGTGTAGTCGCTGCTACCACCACCTGACTCACTCATTGTGGACAAGCAGTGTAGTCGCTGCTACCACCACCTGACTCACTCATTGTAGGTACAAGCAGTGTAGTCGCTGCTACCACCACCTGACTCACTCATTGTAGGTACAAGCAGTGTAGTCGCTGCTACCACCACCTGACTCACTCATTGTAGGTACAAGCAGTGTAGTCGCTGCTACCACCACCTGACTCACTCATTGTAGGTACAAGCAGTGTAGTCGCTGCTACCACCACCTGACTCACTCATTGTAGGTACAAGCAGTGTAGTCGCTGCTACCACCACCTGACTCACTCATTGTAGGTACAAGCAGTGTAGTCGCTGCTACCACCACCTGACTCACTTTTACATTGCTAAAAAGGGGACAAGCAGTGTAGTCGCTGCTACCACCACCTGACTCACTCATTGTAGGTACAAGCAGTGTAGTCGCTGCTCACTTCAGGTGTGTGTTGCCACCACTGCACATTAAGTTGATAAGTAACTTTATTCCGAAACATTTCGCCTACACAGTAGGCTTCTTCAGTCGAGTACAGAGGAGGCAAGAGAAGCAGTAGAGATGTGAAGACAATGTAATCAGTCCATCAGCCTTGAAGACGTAGTTTTGAGGTGGTCAGTCCCTCAGCCTGGTCAACTCCATAATCTGGAACAATGTTCCAGATTATGGAGCAGTATGTACTCCAGGCTGAGGGACTGACCACCTCAAAACTACGTCTTCAAGGCTGATGGACTGATTACATCGTATTTACATCTCTACTGCTTCTCTTGCCTCCTCTGTACCCGACTGAAGAAGCCTACTGTGTAGGCGAAATGTTTCGGAATAAAGTTAGCTAAGTGTTGCACACGTGTCTTATCAACTTGTGGGTACTGTATGTCATTATCATATGCAGTGTACATTACGCTGGGTCTCGTCATCCAGCTGGTCAAGGCAAGAATCACACAACATTCAAATACCCGTTACGAAAGCTTCCCAAGTTGAGGCCTTCGTTCAGGAAATTATATTTTTAGATCCATTAATTCGACAGCTTATGGTTGAATGTTTTACAGATGGCAGTGAATGAGGTGATTTCAGTACCTTGGCATTCGTTCAACAATGTCTACAATGGGTTTGATGGTAGACACCAGACACTAGTAGGTCATCCACTGCAAAGTCACCTATAACTAGGCTCCAACATGTTGAACTGCATTTTCTCCACTCCTATTTGTCTTGTGTTCCCGACAACCTGTCTGAGGTGAGTGACGAGCAGGGAGAAAGATTCCTTCAAGGTGTTAAAGCATTGCAACTGCATAACAAAGGTAAATGAAATCCTGCAATGCTTGCTGATTTCTGGTGGATGTTGCAACGAGTCCAGCCGACCACGACTCACACAACACTGACGACTTCGTCCTGCTCACTGATGTTGAGATACTGATACTTTGATCATCGTTGAGGAGAAAAATATATGTATTTTTGTAAATGAAAGATATGTTTCTCTTGCTGGGAATTAAAGATACTTTTTTGTTCTTGGGGATGAAAGATTTGGTTCATCACAAGTGTCAGGTTTTTGTCGTGATTATTTTGTGTGATTCTCTTACCGATAATTAATATGAGGGAGAGTGGGGAAGGCTGGAGGTGGAGTGAGAGGGTTAAAGAGGGTAAGAGATTGAGTGGGGAGTGAAGGAGGGAGGGAGCTTAGGAGAGGAAGGGAGAGTGAGTGGAGGAGGGAAAGGAAAGTAAGAGAGTAAGGCAGAAAAAGTCAGGGAGGGAGAAAGAGAGGAATTCACGATAGAGAGTCCAGGAAGAAGGGGAAGAGATTAGATTTTGGTTTAATCTCCTGGACTCTTGAAGGTGTCTCGAAGATGTAAGGGTCGAACTCTAGCTCCTGGACTAGCCTCTTCGCTATCGATCGACTGACATGGCTTCGCGCCCTCACGAAGTAATTAACACTTGGATGCGACTTAAATCTTCGTCACTGACACTTGTGTCGAGGAAACAGGTGTTGTGTGGGGCCTCAGCACTGCTTCCGCCTCAGGTGCATCTCACATGCCTCTATATATCTGGTTACAATGTGATTGTAACCAGATATAAACACGTAATGCCAACAGTCTTTCCCTAGATCAGTGGTTCCCAGACTTTTTCAGGTTGTCGCCCCCTTGGATCCTGGCCACATCCCTAGCGCCCCCCTCCCCCACACACATACGATCACACCTCTTTCTTGGTGTTATATTTACTGCAAATTCAAAACAACAACTAATCTAACACTATAAACAAGCGTATTTATTTCAGATACAAATTACCATAGTAAACCAATTTATTTAAGAATATGAAAGGGAAGAGCTCACGACGGGCAATGTTATGTTTGAATAACTGTAACCTGGACAGAAAAGTGGAAGGAGTTGATTTGACTTTGATAAGATTAACCTCATTTCCTTGCAATTGCAGATTAATTTCGTTAAACTTTGTGAATACATCTGACAAATAAGCAGTGTCACGCATGATGTTTCTTAGTTCATCACAGAACAGAATTGAAGTCTTGGACGAATTCAACAACTGTTTTAAAAAATGAATAGAAACGTCTCAGGAAGTTTCCCTTTGACGGTCATCTGACTTCCGTGTGTAACAACAAACGTTCAAAATCTTCATCATTCTTAGTGCAGAGGTGTCGACACAGACGGAAAGTGAGAGCATGTGCGTTGATTTTATTTACTGCTGTAATAACACTGCTTAATTATTTGTGAAGTCGACCTCTTAGGTTTTTTTGCAACCAGATGTTGTCTGTGGGTTACACAGTGCATCGTAAACACGCCAGGTACAACCTTTTTCAAGAAACTGATGAAGCCACAATGACGACTGTCATCGACGATGCCCCAGCGGTTGCACAAGCAAGAATGTTGGCAAGGGATATGTCTCTCTCTTTGAAAAAAAATCTCAACAAAACGAAATACTGACTCCCCTTTTATATCTGCTTCTAGTTGTCTTGCAAATAACAACTCTTGAACCAAACTTTCATCTCTGACGAAACGAACATAAGCAAGAAGCAAAGATTCATTGCCTGGCAGAATGGACTCATCTAATTGTAATCCAAATTGTGTTGTCTTAAGTATGTTGCACAATATGTCTTCAATGTTTACAGTCATTTCATCCACTCTTCTTTGAACAGAGTTATCACTAAGAGGAATAGCTTTAATAATTTGTTCAGATGACTTGTGTAAAACTGTAAACAGAACCTCACTGCTGGCAGAATAACCTCTAAGTGTTCGTGACTTAGATTTTGTCATATAGATTTTGTAAAACAAACGCTCCCTTGGTCCTGATGTCCCCCTTCCCTGCTGCCACCCTACCGCCCCCTTTTTCCTCAGCACCCCCCTACCCCTCCTGGATCTTTCCACCGCCCCAGGGGGGCGGTACCGCCCACTTTGGGAATCACTGTCCTAGAATAACCTTGAGAACATTACACTTATTATAGTAGAAATTATATTAGAGTGAGATATTTGTGGAGGGCGAGGCAGCGGCCTCGCCCTCCCGGCTCCCAGATTACTTGAAATTACTTTAATTTGCAAAGAAAATAATGGGCTGCGGAATTAATGTAAATGTTAAATAGGTGAGGGATGGGGAATGGGGAGGGTAGGAGTTGTAATGGGAGGCGGGGGTAGTTGTGGTGGGGGAGGGGCGAAAGAATTGAAATTGGTGAGGGTGGTGATGAATGTGGTGGGGGAGGGAGGGTGGGGATGGGGGTGGTGATGAATGTGTGGTGGGGAGGGAGGGTGGGGATGAGGGGGTGATAATGGGTGGTAGTGGAGAGAGGGTGAGGATGGGGTATTGATGAATGGGTGGTGGGAGGGTAGGGAGGGGGGGGATAATGGGTGGTAGTGGAGAGAGGGTGAGGATGGGGTGGTGATGAATGGGTGGTGGGGAGGGAGGGTGGAGATAGGGGTGGTAATGAATGGGGTTGTAAGGTGGGTTGATTGAGGGTGGTAGTGATGGTGGGTGGGGACACACCCACACCTCCCCCACACACTAACGGGGTGGACACACACCCACACCTCCCCCACACACTAACGGGGTGGGCACACACCCACACCTCTTCCCACACACTCACGGGGTGGACACACACCCACACCTCCCCCACACACTCATAGGGTGGGGACACACCCACACCTCCCCCACACACTAACGGGGTGGGCACACACCCACACCTCTCCCCCACACACAAAAGACACCCACCTCCCTCCATGAATTTAAATTGAATTTAGACAGTGTGAACAGGAGAATTACTGCTGTAAATGGCAGCAGAGATATCCTGCTGCCTCTCATTCTGCTTCTTCTTATTATTATTTGTCTTCTTATCTTGCTTCTCCTTATTCTTCTTGTTCTTGCGCTCCTTCTTTCCTATGACTTTCATAGGTAGCAGCACACTGCTGATGTAGCTATTTTGCTAAATATAGTAAATATGAGGAATATATTTACTATATTTCTACAAGTACATGATACAACTTATACAGACCATAGCTCACATCAGTGACATACTATATAAGAAGCCTCTGATTATGCACAGCATTTCCAGCAACTTAGGTTAATTTTGCCCCTCAGGATGCGACCCACACTAGTTGGCTAATACCCAGGTACCTACTTGCTGCTAGGTTAACAGGGACATCAGGTGTCTTAAGGAAACACGCTCAGTATTGCCACCCGTACCGGGGATCGAACCATGTATTTCAGTGTGTGAGCTGAGTGCGCTGCCGACCGAGCTACGGCACCTGCTAACTGGCCGCTCCGTGACCTAACGCCTTCACCTGACCATCACCTGCCTCGCATTCTCCACTATATATAGTGAACTTTCACATTCTACTATAGAATTCTAATCAGAGATAGCTGATTACCTATTTCGTGGAGTCCCGGGTCCTCATTATATCTGGCTGCCTACCCACTACAGCGGTGTTTATCTTCTTTTATCAAGTCGACTGGTGTGGGGTCGCATCCTGGGACAAAAGTGACCTAATTTCCCCGAAATACTCAGCATAACAAGAGGCTTTCTATATAGTAGTATGTCAGTGATGTCAGCTATGGTCTGTATACCTTGTACTTGTAGAAATAAATATATTGTTATTATTATTATATGTCTGTGACTTGATAAAGCCCACTGTGTGGGCGAAACGTAGTCAATAAAGGATTACGTTATACTGTAATTGTGTCCCTTCATCCATATTTATCATACGAGTGTATGTGGGGATGAACATACAAAATGCCCACATGTATGGGTCTAAAAATACGTTTTGTAGAACATTGTTTGATGAATAACAAACATGTGCAATAACTGGGTGTATTTTTATTATCATAATGAATATACTCATGTGTTGCACGAGTGTTATTCATCAAGTTGCCGATAGTGTATAGTGTATGATGTAGTGTATAGTGTATGATGTGTGTGTGTGTGTGTGTACTCACCTAGTTGTACTCACCTAGTTGTGGTTGCAGGGGTCGATACATAGCTCCTGGCCCCGCCTCTTCACTGGCCGCTACTGGGTCACTCTCCCTGCGCCATGAGCTTTATCATACCTCTTCTTAAAGCTATGTATGGAACCTGCCTCCACAACATCGCTTCCCAAACTATTCCACTTCCTGACCACTCTGTGACTGAAGAAATACTTCCTAACATCCCTGTGATTCATCTGAGTCTTCAACTTCCAACTGTGTCCCCTTGTTGCTGTGTCCCATCTCTGGAACATTCTGTCTCTGTCCACCTTGTCAATTCCTCTCAGTATTTTATATGTCGTTATCATGTCCCCCCTATCTCTCCTGTCCTCCAGTGTTGTCAGGTCGATTTCCCTTAACCTCTCCTCGTAGGACATACCCCTTAGCTCCGGGACTAGTCTTGTTGCAAACCTTTGCACTTTCTCTAGTTTCTTTACGTGCTTGGATAAATGTGGGTTCCAAACTGGTGCTGCATACTCCAGTATGGGCCTAACGTACACAGTGTACAGGGTCCTGAACGATTCTTTATTAAGATGTCGGAATGCTGTTCTTAGGTTTGCTAGGCGCCCGTATGCTGCAGCAGTTATTTGGTTGATGTGCGCCTCAGGAGATGTGCCTGGTGTTATACTCACCCCAAGATCTTTCTCCTTGATTGAGGTTTGTAGTCTCTGGCCCCCTAGACTGTACTCCGTCTGCGGTCTTCTTTGCCCTTCCCCAATCTTCATGACTTTGCACTTGGTTGGGTTGAACTCCAGGAGCCAATTGCTGGACCAGGCTTGCAGCCTATCCAGATCCCTTTGTAGTTCTGCCTGGTCCTCTTCCGATTGAATTCTTCTCATCAACTTCACATCATCTGCAAACAGGGACACTTCGGAGTCTATTCCTTCCGTCATGTCGTTCACAAACACCAGAAACAGCACCGGTCCTAGGACTGACCCCTGTGGAACCCCACTCGTCACCGGCGCCCACTCTGACACCTCGCCACGGACCATGACTCGCTGCTGTCTTCCTGACAGGTATTCCCTGATCCATTGTAGTGCCTTCCCTGTTATCCCTGCCTGGTCCTCCAGCTTCTGCCCTAATCTCTTGTGTGGGACTGTGTCAAACGCCTTCTTACAGTCCAAGAATATGCAATCTACTCACCCCTCTCTCTCTTGTCTTACTGCTGTCACCCTGTCATAGAACTCCAGTAGGTTTGTGACACAGGATTTCCAGTCCCTGTGTGTGTGTGTGTGTGTGTGTGTGTGTACTCACCTAGTTGTACTCACCTAGTTGTGGTTGCAGGGGTCGATTCAAAGCTCCTGGCCCCGCCTCTTCACTGGCCGCTACTGGGTCACTCTCCCTGCGCCATGAGCTTTATCATACCTCTGCTTAAAGCTATGTATAGAGCCTGCCTCCACTACATCGCTTCCTAAACTATTCCACTTCCCGACAACTCTGTGACTGAAGAAATACTTCCTAACATCTCTGTGATTCATCTGAGTCTTCAACTTCCATCTGTGTCCCCTTGTTGTTGTGTCCCATCTCTGGAACATTCTGTCTCTGTCCACTTTGTCAATTCCTCTCAGTATCTTATATGTTGTTATCATGTCTCCCCTATCTCTCCTGTTCTCCAGTGTCGTCAGGTCGATTTCCCTTAACCTCCCTCGTAGGACATACCCCTTAGCTCCGGGACTAGTCTTGTTGCAAACCTTTGCACTTTCTCGAGCTTCTTCACATGCTTGGCTAGGTGTGGGTTCCAAACTGGTGCTGCATACTCCAATATGGGCCTAACGTACACAGTGTACAGGGTCCTGAACGATTCTTTATTAAGATGTCGGAATGCTGTTCTTAGGTTTGCTAGGCGCCCATATGCTGCAGCAGTTATTTGGTTGATGTGCGCCTCAGGAGATGTGTCTGGTGTTATACTCACCCCAAGATCTTTTCCTTGATTGAGGTTTGCAGTCTCTGGCCCCTAGGCTGTACTCCGTCTGCGGTCTTCTTTGCCCTTCCCCAATCTTCATGACTTTGCACTTGGTGGGTTGAACTCCAGGAGCCAGTTGCTGGACCAGGCTTGCAGGCTGTCCAGATCCCTTTGTAGTTCTGCCTGGTCCTCGTCCGATTGAATTCTTCTCATCAACTTCACATCATCTGCAAACAGGGACACTTCGGAGTCTATTCCTTCCGTCATGTCGTTCACAAATACCAGAAACAGCACCGGTCCCAGGACTGACCCCTGTGGAACCCCCTCGTCACCGGCGCCCACTCTGACACCTCGCCACGTACCATGACTCGGCTGCTGTCTCCCTGACAGGTATTCTCTGATCCAATGTGTGTGTGTGTGTGTGTGTGTGTGTGTGTGTGTGTGTGTGTGTGTGTGTGTGTGTGTGTGTGTGTTAAAAACCACATACATCAACAGGATACTTTTTTTTATCACATTATAAATGTTATACAATACCAGCAAGTAGATAAAACACCTGTACAACACAAGGTATATTTATTGAGGATTCCTTGTGTTGCACGTCTCCGTACCTTTGTATAAGTTATACCTTCGTATAAGTTGTAGTAGCAAGTGTCAAGTTTTCCTTGGTAGTTGGTAAAGCCTCATGCAGGTAAAACATAGAACTAATAAAGACCTCCTTAAGCATGTAAATTATAAACTGTGTCAAGATGATGGAGGAGCGTAGGCGAGGCTGCTGGAGTGAGGACGGCCCAGGGTGATGCAGATTCATCTCAGCTGGATCTAATGAAGGTTTTCTTAGCCTAGTGAACACAGTCTGGCAATCCATAGAGTTAACACATCTCCACTGAACTTAATGAAGGTTTCCTTAGCCTAGTGAACAGTGTGTGTGACAGTCCATGGCTGACACAGATGCTCAGGGAAGGGATGGATCCAGGAAGGGGGAGCCACCTATGTCTGTACCACGGAGGAAGTTATGGCCCCCCTGATGTACAGATACTTTTATGAATTTGTGTGATTTAAATGTTATGAAGTGTTGCTTTTTTGCAGCAGTAGTAGCAACAATTTCATGAATACTAACAATGAATGCAAGTCAAAAGAATATTGTGTTTTGATTTTGTCCGCTGAAGAATTTTTTTCTTCAGAGAGGCCCAGGAAAGGCATTGACCCCCTGGGACCTCATGTCACAGCCACTGACTCAGTGTTTTCTTCACCTGGGGGTGTTGAACAGCTTTTACGAAGAAAGAAATATACACAGGTGTGTTCTGCTTGTTTTGGGGTGTTGAACAAGTGTAAAGAGCACACACACATACACAGGATCTGTACATAGCTTTAAGAAGAGGTTCGATAAAGCTCATGGAGAAGGGAGAGAGGGGGAGCCTACTAGAGAGCAGCAAAGAGGCAGGGCCAGGAGCTATGAATCGAACCCTGTAACTACAACTAGGTGAGTACACGCACACACACACACACACACACAGGGAGGTAGGGAGGGACTACGCCTTGGACCACAGTTACTCAAATCCGGTGGTAGAGGTGTAATTTCTGTGAGCAGTCGAGTGTAACACACAGGTGTGTGAGTTGCGTAGGTTGTGTACCACACTGCTGCACCCTCCCCCGGGGATACTTGCTGCAATACCAATCACTGGAATCAGATGTGACAGGTGGCTGAGACCAGCTGGATCAGCGGGAGACAGGTAATTCGAACCAGGTGGTACGAAGGCAGGTGGAAAAGGAGTATAGTTGGAGTTCGGCCATGTGAAACGCGAAGACAGGTAGAATCTAGAGGGAGACAGGTGGAACGTGGGAAGAAAGGTGGAAGATGGGGGAAAGACAAATGGAAGGCGGGGGAAGACAGGTGGAAGGTGGGGGAAGACAAGTGGAAGGTGGGGAAGACAGGTGGAAGGTGGGGGAAGACAGGTGGAAGGTGGGGGAAGACAGGTGGAAGACAAGTGGAAGGTGGGGGAAGAGGTTCAGTGGAGGAGGTGGACCGGGACGGGGGACAGGTAGCGCTGAGCCGCGGGGCGGACGGACCGTGTCCTGCTGAACGTGTAAACGAGTGGAATTTGTGGAGGTCACATCGTGGAAGGGAGGGAGGACGGAGCAAAGAGTGAGTATTTAGGGCTTCTACTAGCAGCTGACTCCCTCATAGTAAGAACACTCACATACACCAGTTTGGAACCCACACTTAACCAAGCACGTAAAGAAACTAGAGAAAGTGCAAAGGTTTGTAACAAGACGAGTCCCGGAGGAGAGGTTAAGGGAAATCGACCTGACGACACTGGAGGACAGGAGAGATAGGGGGGACATGATAACGACATAAAATACTGAGAGGAATTGACAAGGTGGACAGAGACAGAATGTTCCAGAGATGGGACACAGCAACAAGGGGACACAGTTGGAAGTTGAAGACTCAGATGAATCACAGGGATGTTAGGAAGTATTTCTTCAGTCACAGAGTGGTCAGGAAGTGGAATAGTTTGGGAAGGGATGTAATGGAGGCAGTATCCATTCATAGCTTTAAGAAGAGGTATGATAAAGCTCATGGCACAGGGAGAGTGACCCAGCAGCGGCCAGTGAAGAGGCGGGGACAGGAGCTATGACTCGACCCCTGCAACCACAACTAGGTGAGTAAACACGGCCAGGAGCCGAGTTTCGACCCCTGCAACCACAATTAGGTGAGGTGGGTACACACACATCTAGTAGTGACCAGTGAAGAGGCTGGGCCTGGAGCTATGAATCGACCCCTGCAACCACAATTAGGTGAGTACACATACCAGTAGGTTCATCCACTAAGTAACTTCACTTGTTGAGTGCATCAGTATTATGTGTGGTGGCAGCAGGTTGGTAGAGTGCAGCCATCAAGAGGTGTACTATCCTCCTCGCATGTGAGTGTCAAACCGAAGCCAGATAAATGTTTTGCACTCTGGTATGATTGAGGCTTTTTCTTTCCTTCTTCCTGGTGAGCACGTAAGTTGCAGGTAAATCTAACACACTTCTACTTACTTTCACTATATAGTTAGCTAACTTCACTATGTGTTTCCTTGGTAGTTCACTGAAATATTTACTTTCAGTTGAATAGGCTTGGTCTGTGACCGGGCCGCGTGGGTCGTTGTCCCAGGACCTAGTGGCCCGGTGGTCTGGTGGCTAGAGCTCTCGCTTCACACACGGAGGGCCCGGGTTCGATTCCCGGCGGGTGGAAACATTTCGACGTGTTTCCTTGCACCTGTTGTCATGTTCACCTAGCAGCAAATAGGTACCTGGGGTGTTAGTCGACTGGTGTGGGTCGCATCCTGGGGGACAAGATTAAGGACCCCAATGGAAATAAGACAGACAGTCCCCGATGACGCACTGACTTTCTTGGGTGGCTAACCCTCCGGGGTTAAAAATCCGAAGAAATCTTATCTTATCTAGTGATAGATAACTGCTAATATGTGTGTGTGAATGTGTACTCACCTAGTTGTGGTTGTAGGGGTCGATTCATAGCTCCTGGCCCCGCCTCTTCACTGGCCGCTACTGGGTCACTCTCCCTGCGCCATGAGCTTTATCATACCTCTTCTTAAAGCTATGTATGGAACCTGCCTCCACTACATCGCTTCCCAAACTATTCCACTTCCTGACCACTCTGTGACTGAAGAAATACTTTCTAACATCCCTGTGATTCATCTGAGTCTTCAACTTCCAACTGTGTCCCCTTGTTGCTGTGTCCCATCTCTGGAACATCCTGTCTCTGTCCACCTTGTCAATTCCTCTCAGTATCTTATATGTCGTTATCATGTCCCCCCTATCTCTCCTGTCCTCCAGTGTCGTCAGGTCGATTTCCCTTAACCTCTCCTCGTAGGACATACCCCTTAGCTCCGGGACTAGTCTTGTTGCAAACCTTTGCACTTTCTCTAGCTTCTTTACGTGCTTGGCTAGGTGTGGGTTCCAAACTGGTGCTGCATACTCCAGTATGGGCCTAACGTACACAGTGTACAGGGTCCTGAACGATTCTTTATTAAGATGTCGGAATGCTGTTCTTAGGTTTGCTAGGCGCCCGTATGCTGCAGCAGTTATTTGGTTGATGTGCGCCTCAGGAGATGTGCCTGGTGTTATACTCACCCCAAGATCTTTCTCCTTGATTGAGGTTTGTAGTCTCTGGCCCCCTAGACTGTGCTCCGTCTGCGGTCTTCTTTGCCCTGTGTGTGTGTACTCACCTAGTTGTGGTTGCAGGGGTCGATTCATAGCTCCTGGCCCCGCCTGTGTGTGTGTGTGTGAATGTGTGTATATATGTGTGTGTTTATTCACTTATTTGGAGTTGCAGGGGTCGATTCTCAGCTCCTGGCTCTACCTCTTAACTTGCCTCTTACAGGACTGACTCCCTCCTAGCCTCGTGGACCTAGTCATACCTACTCTTGAAACTACGTATGGAAGCTGCCTCCACTGCTTGGTCCCGGTCATTCCACTTCCTGGCGGCTTTCCTCAAATTTAAGAAATATTCCCACATCCCCGTGACTCACCTATTTCTTTACCTTTTAACTGTGCCCTCGTGTACCTGTTTCCCGCCTCTGTTATGCGCGTTTTTGCAGGAACATTGTGTCTTGAAGACAATCAGCAAAAGTTCTAATGGTGTCATTGTCGTTGTGGCGGTGGTAGTTGGGGGATTATAATTACAATCATGGGGAGCGCCAAACCCGTAGGATTTACAGGATGTTGGGGATGAAGATCAGACTCAATTCAGGAACTGAGCAAGATCGATTCTAGATCAAGGCCTCACCAGCGTCAAGGAACCTCCTTGAGGGTAGATGGAGACAGTACCTAGTAAGAGCGTGGTCAACTAGTACTACTAGTATGATGTGGGAATGGTGGTAGTGTAGTACTAGTACTACTAGTAGTGATGGTGGTGGTGGTAGTACTAGTACTACTAGTAGTGATGGTGGTGGTGGAGTACTAGTACTACTAGTAGTGATGGTGAGTGGTGGTAGTACTAGTACTACTAGTAGTGATGGTGGTGGTGGTAGTACTAGTACTACTAGTAGTGATGGTGGTGGTGGTAGTACTAGTACTACTAGTAGTGATGGTGGTGGTGGTAGTACTAGTACTCTAGTAGTGAGGTGGTGATAGTACAGTAGTGATGGTGGTAGTACTAGTACTACTAGTAGTGATGGTGGTGGTGGTAGTACTAGTACTACTAGTAGTGAGGGTGGTGATAGTACTAGTAGTGATGGTGGTGGTAGTACTAGTACTACTAGTAGTGATGGTGGTGGTGGTGGTAGTACTAGTACTACTAGTAGTGATGGTGGTAATGGTGGTGGTGGTGGTACTAGTACTACTAGTAGTGATGGTGGTGGTAATGGTGGTGGTACTAGTACTACTAGTAGTGATGGTGGTGGTGGTGGTAGTACTAGTACTACTAGTAGTGATGGTGGTAATGGTGGTGGTACTAGTACTACTAGTAGTGATGGTGGTGGTGGTGTAGTCACTAGCTACTACTAGTAGTGATGGTGGTGGTGGTAGTACTAGTACTACTAGTAGTGATGGTGGTGGTGGTAGTACTAGTACTACTAGTAGTGATGGTGGTAATGGTGGTGGTGGTAGTACTAGTACTACTAGTAGTGATGGTGGTGGTGGTAGTACTAGTACTACTAGTAGTGATGGTGGTAATGGTGGTGGTGGTAGTACTAGTACTACTAGTAGTGATGGTGGTGGTGGTAGTACTAGTACTACTAGTAGTGATGGTGGTGGTGGTAGTACTAGTACTACTAGTAGTGATGGTGGTAATGGTGGTGGTGGTAGAGAAGGAAACTGAAGTCAGCACTCTAACCTACAGTTTTTTGCAAGTATCTCCACGTGACGGCACGCTGCCTCTCCTGGCGGTGGTGGTGGCGGTGGTGGTGGCGGTGGTGGTGGCGGTGGTGGTGGTGGCGGTGGTGGTGGTGGTAGTGATGGTGGTAGTGATGGTAGTGGTGGTGGTGCTGGTAGTGGTATATACAATCATCATTCTTCACTTTCTCATCCTGGTTCTCCCACTTTCTAACAGTTCTGGAAACAGAACAATTATTTCCTGTAGTCTCTGTGGTTATTTCTGCATGCCCTTACATACCTGTTTGCTCCATCAAGTTATATGTGTCCCCTGGTCCTTCTACCCCTGGTCCTTCTACCCCTGGTCCTTCTACCCCTGGTCCTTCAACCCCTGGTCCTTCTACCCCTGGTCCTTCTACCCCTGGTCCTTCTTCCCCTGGTCCTTCTACCCCTGGTCCTTCTACCCCTGGTCCTTCTACCCCTGGTCCTTCTACCCCTGGTCCTTCTTCCCCTGGTCCTTCTACCCCTGGTCCTTCTACCCCTGGTCCTTCTACCCCTGGTCCTTCTTCCCCTGGTCCTTCTACCCCTGGTCCTTCTACCCCTGGTCCTTCTACCCCTGGTCCTTCTACCCCTGGTCCTTCTTCCCCTGGTCCTTCTACCCCTGGTCCTTCTACCCCTGGTCCTTCTACCCCTGGTCCTTCTACCCCTGGTCCTTCTACCCCTGGTCCTTCTTCCCCTGGTCCTTCTACCCCTGGTCCTTCTACCCCTGGTCCTTCTACCCCTGGTCCTTCTACCCCTGGTCCTTCTACCCCTGGTCCTTCTACCCCTGGTCCTTCTACCCCAGGTCCTTCTACCCTGGTCCTTCTTCCCTGGTCCTTCTACCCTGGTCCTTCTACCCCTGGTCCTTCTACCCCTGGTCCTTCTACCCCTGGTCCTTCTACCCCTGGTCCTTCTACCCCTGGTCCTTCTACCCCTGGTCCTTCTACCCCTGGTCCTTCTACCGTCTAACGTTGTCAAGTCCAGTTTGCTTAGCTTCTTGTACATCAATTCTTTCAACAACCCGCCCTGCGGTAACCTGCAGCTCGACGCTGACAAGGTCACTTCTCACGTCACACTGCGGCAACCTGCGGCTCCGCTGTAGACAGAGGTCACTTTTAATACACTCAGAGATCATGGACGGTCCATCAAAACCATTGTAACGACTTTATATATATCGAGAGGTATATATATCTCGGTGCATATACAATGGGTGTATATATCAGTGTATATACTCGAGAGATATATAACAATAATTGTTAATACACCGAGAGGTGTGTGTATGTATAGTATGCATACACCGACATGTCTGGGTATATCTCAGTATATATGCACGGAGTGTATATTTCTCGGTGTATAACACTGAGATATTTACATTTTCCAGTGTATATACACATATATACATTGAAAGATATACCTCTCGTTGATTGTTAGGCCAAAGTTAGGTTCGGGTGAGGGAGACCACCGTCTCATGGAAGACCTACACACAAGATACCAAGTAACAAGACGACCTCCGGCACGCCTCTCTCTGCGAGGACTCGCCACGAAGCTTTCAAAGTTCGCCACATCGTCAATAGACTGTCCAGTCCGCCAGGTGTATCAACCTTGACCGTCCTCCTCGCCGAAAGCCCCACCTTTAATTTCCTTTATGACCTTTTTTTTTAATCAGAAACTACATAAGAACATAAGAACATAAGAAAGGAGGAACACTGCAGCAGGCCTGTTGGCCCATACTAGGCAGGTCCTTCACAATCCATCCCACTAACAGAATAATTGCCCAACCCAATTTTCAATTCTACCCAAGAAATAAGCTTTGAAGATTCTATTAACTCAAGTGCGAGTCCCACTCAAATCCAACCCCTCTCACTCATGAATTTATCCAACCTAAATTTGAAACTACCCAAGGTCATAGCTTCAATGACCCTACTAGGCAGACTGTTCCACTCATCAACACGACGTCTGCAGTCTCTAATTAAGTGATGAGAATAGTTATGTCAGTATGGGTGTTAGACAAGGAGGTGTGATGTCAGTATGGGTGTAAGACAATAATGTGTGATGTAAGCATGGGTGTTAGACAAGAATGTGTGATGTCAGTATGGGTGTAAGACAAGGATGTGTGATGTCAGCATAGGTGTACGACAAGGATGTGTGATGTCAGCATGGGTGTACGACAAGGATGTGTGATGCTTTAGCCACCTCTCTGCTGTATGACCCATATGGGTTTAGCACTCTTTTCTTTATGAATATAATGGTAATAATAATAATAATAGCAATTAATTATAATAATAATGCTAATACTAATACTACTATTACTAGTGCTGCTGTTGCTGCTACTACTACTACTACTACTACTACTACTACTACTACTACTACTACTACTACTAGTGTCTTATTAACAAATACAAAGAATAATGCTGGATACGTGGAAGACGCAAAGAGAAGTCTGAGGAGATCAGTCCCTCAGCCTTGAAAGGTGTTCAGTCCAGAGCCTTGGTGAATCCCTTGAAGGTGTTGAGCTACAGCTCTTGGGTATTTTGAAGGTGTTGAGCTACAGCTCCTGGGTCTTTTGAAGGTGTTGAGCTACAGCTCTTTGGTTAAATACTGTTTTTTTTACAGATTATTGATTAAAATTTATACAATGACTTGAAGTTCCTAAACCTGTACTCCCTAGAACGCAGGCGGGAGAGATACATTATTATATACACATGGAAAATTCTCGAGGGCTTAGTACCAAACTTGCACACAAAAATCACTCCCTACGAAAGCAAAAGACTCGGCAGGCGATGTAACATTCCCCCAATGAAGAGCAGGGGTGCCACTAGCACGTTGAGGGACAACACAATAAGTGTGAGGGGCCCAAGATTGTTCAACTGCCTCCCAGCATAAGAACATAAGAACATAAGAAAGGAGGAACACTGCAGCAGGCCTGTTGGCCCATACTAGGCAGGTCCTTCACAATCCGTCCCACTAACAGAATATTTGCTCAACCCAATTTTCAATGCTACCCAAGAAATAAGCTTTGACAATTCTACCCACTCATGCGCGAGTCCCACTCAAATCCAACCCTCTCACTCATGAATTTATCCAACCTAAATTTGAAACTACCCAAGGTCCTAGCTTCAATAACCCTACTAGGCAGACTGTTCCACTCATCAACTACCCTATTTCCAAACCAATACTTTCCTATATCCTTTCTAAATCTAAACTTATCTAACTTGAATCCATTATTGCGGGTTCTCTCTTGGAGAGATATCCTCAAGACCTTATTTATATCCCCTTTGTTAATACCCATTTTCCACTTGTATACCTCGATCATGTCTCCCTCATTCTACGTCTTACAAGTGAATGTAATTTTAGGGTCTTCAATCTTTCTTCGTAAGGAAGATTTCTAATGCTATGTATTAATTTAGTCATTCTACGCTGAATGTTTTCTAACGAATTTATGTCCATTCTGTAATATGGAGACCAGAACTGAGCTGCGTAATCTAGGTGAGGCCTTACTAATGATGTATAAAGCTGTAATATAACCTCTGGACTTCTGTTGCTAACACTTCTTGATATAAATCCCAGTAATCTATTTGCCTTATTACGTACGCTTAGGCATTGCTGTCTTGGTTTAAGGTTGCTGCTTACCATCACCCCCAAGTCCTTCTCGCAATCTGTATGGCTAAGTTCTACGTTATTTAACTTATAAGTGCTTGGGTTATGGACACTCCCGAGCTTCAGAACCTTGCATTTATCTACATTGAACTGCATCTGCCACTTTTCTGACCACGAATTAAGTTTGTCTAAATCTTCCTGAAGTTCTATGACATCTATGTTTGAATCAATTATCCTACCTATCTTCGTGTCGTCGGCGAATTTGCTCATATCACTAGTAATTCCTCATCAAGGTCATTGATATATATTATAAATAACAATGGGCCTAAGACTGATCCTGTGGAACACCACTTGTTACAAGTCCCCATTCGGATTTAACCCCATTTATGCACACTCTCTGCTTCCTATTGGTGAGCCATGACTCGATCCATGACATCACTTTTCCCCAATGCCATGAGCTGCCACTTTCTTTAACAGTCTCTGGTGCTGTACTCTATCAAAAGCCTTACTAAAGTCTAAATAAACAATATCGAATTCTTTATCGTGATCAACAGCCTCAAAAGCTTTACTGAAGAAGGTTAATAAATTAGATAGGCAGGAACGGCCCCTCGTGAATCCATGCTGGGTATCATTAATCAAATTATGGTTATCTAGATGGCTTCTAATAATATCAGCTATAATTGACTCTAGTAATTTGCCTACAATTGAGGTCAGGCTTATTGGGCGGTAGTTTGACGGTAGTGACTTGTCCCCTGCTTTAAAAATAGGAATTACATTAGCTATCTTCCACACATCAGGGGGATTACCAACAAGCCCCTGGCTGTCTTCAAGCAGGCACTGGGCAGGCACCTCAAGTCGGTACCTGATCAGCCGGGCTGTGGTTCGTACGTTGGACTGCGTGCGGCCAGCAGTAACAGCCTGGTTGATCAGGCTCTGGTCCAACAAGAGGCCTGGTCACGGACCGGGCCGCGGGGGCGTTGACCCCTGGAATTCTCTCCAGGTAGACTCCAGGTAATGACCTGGTTGATCAGGTCCTGATCCACCACGAGGGCTGGTTGATCAGGTCCTGATCCACCACGAGGGCTGGTTGATCAGGTCCTGATCCACCACGAAGGCTGGTTGATCAGGTCCTGATCCACCACGAGGCCTGGTTGATCAGGTCCTGGTCCACCACGAGGGCTGGTTGATCAGGTCCTGATCCACCACGAGGGCTGGTTGATCAGGTCCTTATCCACCACGAGGGCTGGTTGATCAGGTCCTGATCCACCACGAGGGCTGGTTGATCAGGTCCTGATCCACCACGAGGCCTGGTTGATCAGGTCCTGATCCACCACGAGGGCTGGTTGATCAGGTCCTGATCCACCACGAGGGCTGGTTGATCAGGTCCTGATCCACCACGAGGGCTGGTTGATCAGGTCCTGATCCACCACGAGGCCTGGTTGATCAGGTCCTGATCCACCACGAGGGCTGGTTGATCAGGTCCTGATCCACCACGAGGGCTGGTTGATCAGGTCCTGATCCACCACGAGGCCTGGTTGATCAGGTCCTGATCCACCACGAGGCCTGGTTGATCAGGTCCTGATCCACCACGAGGGCTGGTTGATCAGGTCCTGATCCACCACGAGGGCTGGTTGATCAGGTCCTGATCCACCACGAGGGCTGGTTGATCAGGTCCTGATCCACCACGAGGCCTGGTTGATCAGGTCCTGATCCACCACGAGGGCTGGTTGATCAGGTCCTGATCCACCACGAGGGCTGGTCACGGACCAGGCAACGGGGGCGTTGACCCCCGAAACCCCCTCCAGGTATACTCCAGGTACAGTATTGCTGTCGTATAGTGGCCATAAATCATAATGAAGATTGAGACACTTATGCAACATATGGGAATCTTTATTGAAGAAACGTTTCGCCACACAGTGGCTTCATCAGTCCAATACAAAGTAGAAAGGTGTAAGGAGAGGAAGAGTTTGAAGTAATCAGTCCGTCAGCCTGGAATCGATACGTTCAGTCCATCAATCTACTGAACACATCGATTCCAGGCTGAGGGACTGATTACCTCAAACTCCTCTATTTCCACCGTTCTTCTTTGTATTGGACTGATGAAGCCAGTGTGGCGAAACGTTTCCTCAACAAAGATTCTAAAATGTCGCAAGTGTCTCATTTTCCATTAGCCAGTTATAGTTGATGTATTTGTATGTGGTGTAAGTAACGGGGTGTAAAGAGTGGTGTGCTATTATAAATAGTGTGATGGCTGTGGATTGTATTAGTATCCCTGACATCACTCACCCCTTGATCTCCTAATAGATTATCCAGACGACCAAATCTTTTAGCGCGGCCGATATTTCTGGCGAGTTTATGTGCTGGATGATAGTTTAGATGGTGTTGGTGGTGTTGGTGAGTGTTTGTGAGGGAGGGAGATAATATTACGGGGTTTTAATGAAGGCGGCTGACGGAAGCCAAGCTTAGAAACCTTCGTCTTATCTCCTGGTCTCGCCTGGCTCTGACTCCGACTTAATTTTCGCTTTTCAGTGAACCCCCAGTTGTGAAACCAATACGAATATACACACAGAGAGTAACCTGACAATAAAACAACTAAATATTGATACATTTTCACATACGCGATGAGAAGCGTATTACAATAAATGTAATATTTTTTGTTTTAAGTCTTAATTCGGATAGAGTGTTGATGAGCGTCAGAATCTCAGTAATGGCGGATGGTGGGGCTCACACGATAAGAATCAGACACGTATTTTAAGCCATTTAACAATTGATATTAATAGTAACCTCTAGGAAAAGCAGCACATGATTCAGCTCTCTACACAAACGGGTAAGAATGGAGATATTAGTGGTTGAGGGCTGGTGTGGGCGGTGATTGAAAGGTTATGATGGCAGACTGCCGTGAGGTGAAGCAAACATACCTACCTGCAATTGTTGCGTAAATAAAGAAAAATGGAGGTGTGACGAGCTCTTAGCCATCACCAAGTGTTCTCCGGCCTCCCTCACCTCCTCACCTGCTTCTTATAATTCTTACAAAGACTTCAGTATTACTCGTCAAGTAATACTGTTTAGTGATAGTGTTGATATTTTTTTGTATACAAAGGGTATAAAATATTCTGGCTATAGTTACTGACTACAACTCTGGCATTAGTTGACAATTTATGATATATACAATCTGTGTACAACACTTTATATGTAAATATTTCTTGTGCAAATTGTTATTTTGAAGATATTGGCAAAATAGTAAGTACGTTTATCTAGGCACAAGTACACATAAGTACAATTATCATACATAGTGTTAATTACCCAAGATAACCCCAAAACATCAAACAAAGTGACTTACTTCCATCGAGGTCCTTGTATTTCCATTGGATAGCCACTATGAGCCAGTCACCACTTAGTATTGAGTCGTGTCCTCCTCTTCGCTGGATGTAAATGAAAGAGGCAGGCACTAACAACATGATAAATCAGGCCGGCAACTGGGAAGCCTGGTTTGGGGTCGGTCCGCAGGAGCAGTGAGCTCCACAACCATCCCCAAGTAAACTCAGAGTAAATATCAGATGTCTCCAATATGTTTGTTCTGCCAAATAGTTCTCCCATATACAAATTAAGTAAATTATCAGTAAGCAGTAACCTAACCTAACCTAAAATACACCTAAGCTATGCATTTAGAAAATTCATGGTTATGTTTTAGTAGGTCACTGATCTAGCCAGTGGGGGTGGTTTGGAAAATTGGTGACTTCCCTGGATGCCAAATACATACAGCATATTTACTTGGTACATCACAGAGTAATTACACTGTCTAACACCCTTAACTAAGTACTACATTCTCCCCTAAAAATAGTCAAAATGCTAATATTTATTCACAATACAACAGTGTCCCTCCAAACCTATTTGCTACATTGGCTGCTGTTACCAGATATGCAATTCTTTAACAAAAATTACTTATTTAAGATAGCATTTACCCTAATGAACTCTTATGATAATAAGAGGGTAGGGTTTAACATGGTTCATGCTGTTAAGGCCTCCTAATTACGATACAAGAGCTGTTGGTGGATATCCACCATCCAGGATAAAAAAATTAATACATTATTTTAGATATGCACATTTTGATCAACAGCCTTAAATTGAGTTGACTGGAATTCTGGAATTACAAAAGAATTTAGTTGAATAGTGCACAAAATGTCTATTGCATAAAAATTGGTAATTTTCAATAATGCTCCCAAGGTGTCATTTTTATTTTCTTCACAGGTGTGCAGCTCTACAATGGCTTTGTCAGAAGGATTGTTAAAGCTGAGATGGAACAATCATGAAGCAACTTTCTGTCATATCTTGCACAGGCTCCGCTCAAGGGTATGCTAACATTTTTAAAACTGTTGTAATTACCGATGCACTCCCTATTAGAAATAGATTTTCTAGTTTCATTGCTTTAACAAATTGTCAGGTAATATATATGAATTGATTGACATAAGATTTATTAATATGCTTCTGCAAATACAGTGGTACCCCGGTTTACGATATTTTTTCGTTCCAGAATGCTGTTCAAGTGCCATTACCAAACGAATTTATCCCCATAAGGAATAATGTAAAATAGACTAGTCCTTTTAGACCCCCAAAAAATACACTTACAAAAGCATTTAAAAAAATAAACTTACATAAAAGGGCGAGTTTGGGGACCATCGTAAACCGGGGTACCACTGTATTTTCTTAATTTTCTTATTACGTACAGTGGACCCCTGATTAATGGCCATAATTTGTTCCAGAATGCTGTTCAAGTGCCGTTACCGAACGAATTTATTAACATAAGGAATAATGTAAATTAGATTAGTCCTTTTGGACCCCCAAACATACACTTACAAAAGCACTTACAAAAATACACTTACATAATTGTTAGTGTTTGGAGCAGGCCGTTAACCGGGAGTCCACTGTATATCTATGTACAGTGGACCCTCGGTTTTCGTATAGCTCCCAACTCAAACAATTATGTAAGTGTATTTTTGTAAGTGCTTTTGTAAGTGTATTTTTGGGGGTCTGAAATGACTAATCTGATTTACATTTGTCCTTATGGGAACAAATTCGTTCGGTAACGGCACTCAGACAGCATTCTGGAAAGAATTATCGACGAAAACCGAGGGTCCATTGTATTTCAGTATTTTTACAGAGTCACTATTATATTATTCAAAAGTTCACTATGTATTTATTCTCACATGTGAATTCTCTCATGTTATTAATAGGGTCAATATTTATTCTTTCATGGTCATAAGTTCAGTCTTATTCTGTCACATTATTTGTAAATGCATTGTTTTTATGGCATTATTCATATGTTCACTGTTTATTCTATAAAATTATTTAGGATTATGATTATTTATAATTATGATTTTTTATAGTTATTATTCATAATTTCCAACCATGGTATTGTTACTTGTTTTTACAGCCTCGGTATGCCGATGCAACACTGGCATGTGAGGGTCGTCTCTTTATGGTACACAGGCTTGTTCTTGCCACTTGCAGTGACTTCTTCGATGAGATTTTCCAACAGACACCAAGTGACACAACACGTGCAGTTATAGTGCTGAACGAGGCACGTGCCCAGGATGTGGAGTGCTTGCTAGACTACATGTATTGTGGTCAGGTTCGTACTCAATTTATTTTTATCCTTTATAATTGTAAAATAAAATTTACTATATATATATAGTATATAAAGATTGTTTAATTTAGCAATTTACGGCAAACTGTGTTTAGATGTATATATACTTAGAAAATAAGATTAACAAAAGCATACCTTCTATTAAACTATAATCTTATCATTTGTTACAAACTCTCTTTCAGGTAGCATGTGTGTGTACAATTTAGGTTCTGGAATCAACTCTTTATTTTGTAAATTCTAAGTTCTAGAGTTTTTACACAGTGTAGCTTAAACTTGTAAAGCTTCCTTGTATAAAAAAAATGATCCAGAAAAATATTTTAAAATATTTTCATGTTATAATGCAGAAGAGTACACAAATAACCTACCTTTTTTTTGTTATTTGCAGAAGAGTATTGATAGAGTGAAGGATATCTGATGTGTTCACAAGGTTCTAATATTTACGGTTACATTTATTTATGGCTAACAATTTGGATTTTAAAGGGATACATGAAGAGGATATATGGGTTAACTAGTTAATAGTTAGAGAATATAATTTGAAATCCAAGTTTCTTCATTTTTTTCTCAGCAGATTAATGTACAATACACAAATAACCCACATTTAGGTGAGGGAATGTAATGACAATATTTTGGTTCAACTTGGACTGTTGACTTGTTAATGGTCTAAGTCAGCTGAAACTTTGTCATTACTTTCTCTCTCTTATGTACTTATTATTTGTGTATTGTTCCAGCCATGGTATTGTGACTCTTTGTTCTTTAGGTTAATGTGCGTCAGGCCAACCTAGCATCACTTCTGAAGACAGCTGAATGCCTTAAGATTAAGGGTCTAGCAGTCCCTGAGCCAAATGTCAGCACATCAAGTAAGTTCTGTCTTTTTACAAAAAAGTAATGTTTCTGTCCCGGGATGTACATTGATATTTTCCAAAGTAATTACGTATTGGATTCAATACGTAATTACTTTGGAAAATATCAATGTACATCCCGGGCTGAAGAGGGGTTGTTGAGGTGGTTTGGTCATTTAGAGAGAATGGATCAAAGTAGAATGACTTGGAGAGCGTATAAATCTGTAGGGGAAGGAAGGCGGGGTAGGGGTCGTCCTAGAAAAGGTTGGAGGGAAGGGGTAAAGGAGGTTTTGTGGGCGAGGGGCTTGGACTTCCAGCAAGCATGTGTGAGCGTGTTAGATAGGAGTGAATGGAGACGAATGGTTTTTGGGACATGACGATCTGTTGGAGTGTGAGCAGGGTAACATTGTGTGAAGGGATTCAGGGAAACCAGTTAATTGATTTAGTTGGACTTGAGTCCTGGAAATGGGAAGTACAATGCCTGCACTTTAAAGGAGGGGTCTGAGATAGTGACAGCTGGGAGGGACTTTTCTCAGCTGTAGTATCTGAGCTCCTCTGCAAAGACAGTGATTATGTATGAGTGTGGTGAAAGTGTTGAATGATGATGAAAGTTTTTCTTTTGGGGATTTTCTTTCTTTTGGGTCACCCTGCCTCGGTGGGAGACGGCCGACTTGTTGAAAAAAAAAAAAAAAAAAAAATTACGTATACACTGTAATGCATACTGTACTATTTTGAGGTATGTTACATTTTCTGCCTTCACACTAAATAATAATCTCCAGTTTAACAGTTATTGTGGAAGCATATTGGGTATTTATATTTGCCACTATAAAAAGAGCAATGGTATCTTCTATTTGTATATGAACATTTTATTCTGAATAATAATAAAAAAAAGTATTAATTTACTCCATGGGGAAGTAGAACAGAATTCTTTCCCCGTAAACCATGTGTGTCGTAAGAGGTGACTAAAATGCCGGGAGCAAGGTGCTGGTAACCCCTTCTCCTGTATATATTACTCAATTTAAAAAGAGAAACTTGTTTTTCTTTTTGGGCCACCCTGCCTTGGTGGGATATGGTTGGTTTGTTGAAAGAAGAAGAGAAAGTATTAATATCCCTCTATTACAGTTTCAACTAGAAAGAATGAGAAGAATGATGTGTTTTATGGATCATTTATAAATGGTACTTTACTGTGTTATGAAATTATCAATACTTCTAGATAAAACATAAGTAAATAGAATGTAGTAAGAAGGGCAGATATATACGTACATAAAATATTGTAAGTTCTCATTTTGAATGAAGCCTTATTGTTATTTTTTAATTTAGGGTGTCATATGTCAAGCAAAAGGACAATGAGCACCAAGACTAAAATGTGAATAATTGAAGCTATTCACTCATATTACAAAGCACATAAATTTCAGGGCTCAACTGTACTGTACCAATAATAGTGGTTATAATCGTAACAATATTTTTAAAGGTGTGAACCTGTAAGCCAGCTGGAGCTTTTGGTCAGATGACCGAAAGCTCCAGCAATGGGTCAACATATGACTAAAACCCGCATCAGGAAACCCTTGTCCTGTTTTTTGACAAACCTTACCTACCCTAACTGTACTGTATGTACAAACATGGATGATGAAACATACTGTAACAGTATAGTAATATTACATACATAGTTTTTATCATTCTGGTTTCAGATACAAAACGTAATCAAGAACAGCCTACATCTCCTGACAGTCCGCCACTTAAAAAGAAGCGAAAAAAGAAAACAGTTCTTCCTTCAGAACTACCACCGACGACGACATCTGACTCTCTTATTGTTCCATCTACTCCTTTGTCATCCTCATGGCCCCCTTCAGATGATTGTTCCAAGTTCACAAGCATCCAGGCTCCTACACCTCCAAGTAACTCTGTTCCTGTCTGCTCTTCTGCACACACTCAACCTTCTCTCTACACTTCCACAACAACAAGTCAGTCCCTTCCATTGACTTCTTCTTTAAAGGTAAATGTACCTGTAACAGATGTCGATAAGACCAACCAAAAATCTGGCTGGCTTCAGATTGTGTCATCAATGCGTCAGGGATCAATAACTTCCGAAACGACTTCAGAAGGCGGTAATCTCAACCAGCAGCAATCTCATCAGCTCCAAAAGCACAGTACAGCTTTCTCCAGGAAAACAAAATCTTCACCAAAAGCTTCAACCTTTGACAGTCACCCAAGCCAGTTTCTTCAGGTACAGTATGTCATCAGTATTTCTGATTATATATCTGGTTTAACAACCAACCATTTGTCATTTTTTCAGTGGCTACTTACAGTTTTAGTCCCATAGTGTACTAATACAGTGGTACCCTGAGTTTCGTACAGCTCCCAACTTGAACAGTTATGTAAGTGTATTATTGTAAGTGCTTTTGTAAGTGTATTTTTGGGGATCTGAAACGGACTAATCTAATTTACATTATTCCTTATGGGAACAAATTCGTTCGGTAAAGGCACTCGAACAGCCTTCTGGAACAAATTATGGCCGAAACTTGGGGTACCACTGTATATAGTTGAAAGAACTTGTTTTCTGAGAATAGTTTTCTCATTTATCTTTCACTAAGTTTCTGGTAAGCAGATTTAAGGGGTATGTATTGCAATATTTTCAAGAAAACAAAACAAAAAAAAGACTGGATTTACTTTATTTGTCAATCATTTCCACATTCATCAAAAAATCATTAAATGTGAAAAGTAGTTTATGAAATTTATTCTCTGCTTGGGAAGTAAGGACATGAATGTACAGAAGAGCACCAGTCATTCAAAAAAATATAATCTAAAATTAGTACAGTGTACTGTAATAACAGTTGTTTGGGAACTCTTCAGTTTAGAAGAGTTCCCTTGAAGAGTGAGGGCCTGTATTTGTCCTTGCTCATCTATTGGTCAGTGTAGATGGTAAATAACTAGGCTTCAGTCGTGGAGGTGGGAAATACTGAAATACAGTGTCTCCACTCAAGGAGAGGTAAGGATGTTGCAATTCAGAGGGATATTTGGATTGTGATGTCTGCACACTCTTGGCAAGAGAGCTAGTAAAGAAATGATAATGGATGTCACTCTACCTTTGAGATGGCTGGTGCAGAAAAAATATTTAGGGTCAGGCTGTGGATTTTTTTTCTCCCAATGAACAGGCTGTATCCCACTGAAGCAGGGTGACCTAAAAAGAAAAACGAAATTCTTTCTTTTTAAATTTAGTAATTTATACAGGAGAAAAGGTTACTAGCTCCTTGATTCCAGCATTTTAGTTGCCTCTTATGCTACTCATGGCGTACGGAGGAAGAATTCTTTTCCACTTCACCACGGAGTTGTGAAGATTTAGTTTAATAAAATATAGTTTAATAAAATAAGATTTCTTTTAGCATATTCAGTCATCAACTTTTGAAAAACTATTGTGATGTAATTTTTGACACTTGCCAATAGTTCATGTTTAATTACTTTCAGACGGAAATTAAGGAAGAGGTCAAAGAGGAGCCGTTATTACCAGTACCCTTAGGCCATGATGATACACAAGACGAGGAAGACAACAGTTGGGAGGATCATAACCCTGATCAAGAATCAGGAGATCGGCTCATGTACCGACGAATCCCATCACTTTACCCACCTCCTCCTGGGCTGCACCCTGTGGTGTCTAGTAGTGGTCTGACTCACACTACACCTGTGTTGCCACTGGGATTGTTCCGTGTTGGATCATATGCAGTGGTCAGTGGAGTACAGCAAGTCCTGTTTCACTGCTGTAACTCATTCAAATTATACCTTACACAGTAGAAGTATGAGCATGATTTCTCTTGAGGTGGAAGGGTTATGGTGTGTATTGGGCAACATTTCATGGATGTATTAGTAGTGGTCATAAAAGTTTTTACAAATTATTTAGGAAGGAAGAATGTATTATAAAATAGTACTAAGTTCCTACATCACACCTGATTTAGCAGAATAGTGAAAAACCTAACTTAACTTTCCTCTGGCATTGAAATATTAGCAATAATGAAAAAATGTTTCTTTTACTAAGTGACATGGTAGATACAGCATAGTATTTTATCAAATTAATCTTAATTTGGTATTTACCTATTGCAAAATAGGTATGAATTATTCTTGGTTCTCAAATTAATTTACTTACAGCAGAGTGGTGGGCAAGCATGGGAGAACAAAGGTCAGTTGAAACAGTCTCCAGAGCGAGGAAATCATGAAGCATTGCCCAGTGCCAGCCAGCAGGCTATGGTAGGCCTCTAAAAACAGTAGGCTAGGCCATGCATGACTAAAGAATTTGACTTCTGCTGGTGATCATTTAAAATAATACAGTAAGCTCTCTCATAAAGCTTCTCCATATAGTACGTTTTTTTGCTAAATGCGATTGAACTGTTTTATTAAAATTGAAATATCATATGGAAAGGCCTTCATAGTATGTGCTATTTAACTTAAAAGTTGCAGTTACAGTCGCTATGTAGAGGAGCTTTATAAGAGAGCTTTGCTTAATTATGATTATAATAATAATATAAGAGAGCTTATTAGATTGAATTGCATGATGTATCTTGTAGTGTTTCTGATTGTTTCCAAGCCTTTTTATTCATAAGTACTTGCATGTGCATCTGTTTTTGTATGTGACTGTAAAATTCTCTAGGTTTTAAGATTTTTATTTGATTTAATTATAATAAATAAAATATAATTTGCTAAAAATTTCACAAGTGCCCTAATAGAAAATTGTCATGATGAACTCAATTTATATTTTATGCCTATTTTTAAGTACTTGTTTTATATTGAGAACTAGTAATGCATGCAGCACTTGTAGAATGTGTATCCCTTGATGTCTCAAAATTTCTATTTATATTAGTGAAGTAAAAAAAAGCCATCTAGCCACGATCATGTGAAATACTAACCAGAAACACCCAATATATATATGTACATTCATTTCCCAAAGTATGGTTTCGGAAGTATTTATAAATGTATTGAATCCTAGTCTGAGGTAATGGTTCTAATGGTGTGCATTTTCACTACTCTGTTTTACCTACCATTCTCTATGTAAACCGTGCTGGCAGTAAAGTAATTAATACAATGATCAGGAATGAGTAGAAATAATCATATCCAGAATTAGAGAAGAAATAAAGATCAAGAAGGAGAAGAAATGAGAGTAGAAATTAAGATAAATAAGGAGAATATAAATAACTATCAGTTTTTTTTTTAAATCTGTGGCTGTCTCCTTCCAAGGAAGGGTGACCCAAAAAGGAAGCACATTTATCATAACTCATTCAAGAGCTGGAGAAAAATAACACAGTTGCAGAGAGAAACTTTATTGACACGTTTCACTGGCAGAGCAGGCTTCTTCAGTCAGTATACTGAGTGGGTGAATTGGAAGATAGGGGGCACTGTACTAGATTGTCCTCTTTAAGGGGGGCTCCTTGTCGTGGTAAAGAGGCTATCGGTCTGAGGAATTGGACCTCCTGGTCTTCTTCCTCAGACCGAACCTAATTACCCCCCAATCCCCCCTCCCTTTTCCCTTTCCTCCTCCTCCTCCTCCTCATCCCTCCCTTATTTCCTTCCCAGTTTTGCCCTGGGAGCTTCTCTCCTCAGGCATTCTAGTTCCTAGGTAGGGGGAAGGGTATCGTAGTCCATCCCATTCCGTTGAGGTCCTTGGCGGTGGTGTAGTTTGCCGTGGAATCTGGATCGCCTGGGGATGTCCCGATCCCTCTCCGGTCACCCGGGGGGTGGCTTTGGGTATCTTTCGGGCGACGGGTGTATCTCTGGAGGCCACCTTTCGGATTCCGGGGTGGTGGCCGAGTGCTCTTTGTGGCGGATATCCGGCCGCCCTCTCTTTTGTCCGCCGAGATGGCTCGGTGGATGTGAGGTTGCTATCCCGGATTGCTGGTTTACTGGCGTGAAGGGTAGGGTATGGCACGGGTTCCATGCAGCATCTGCACTACTTGCGGTGTTGAGGTCCTCTTGGGCACGGAGGGGGATTTGCGCTCCCTTTCATTCCTCCTAGGACCTATTCCTCCACGTTCCCCCCTTTTTTTATTCTTTTTTTTATTTTTATTTTCTTTTCTTCTTTTTTTTTTCTTAAAAATAAAAGAAAGAAGTAACCTAACCATGGCTGACCCAATCCATGAACCCACTACCCCCGGGCCCCTTCCTGATACCGCACCCAGTACTGACCCTGCCTCGTTAACGGATGACTCTTTGGACACCTCTCATGCCCCTGTACCTCTTGCTGGTGCTAGTTCGTCACCTGCTTCAGGTACCAGAGTCCCGACTGGCCCTTTCGATACGTCTGACCTTCGCTCTTCTCTGACCTTGATTCCGGCTTTCCCTCGACGGTGCGGCAATTTCGAATCGCTCGCCCGTCTCCCATCGGACCACCCCGGTCCCACACAAAACGACCAAGACCCACACATGACGATTCGACACTCCCTTCTCGTTCATCGCAGAAACGACCAGCTCGTCACGCACTCCCCTTAAACTCTCTGTTTCAAACTACTCAATGGACAAAGTTTTTTACTCTTCGTCCAACTTCTCCTAATACCTATCTTTCAGACCATAGTATTGATAAGGCTCTGCTACGCCATGTTGGTCAAAACATCTCATTTCACGCTCTCAAGAGCGGCACTCGCATCATCACGGTCCAGAATGCTGGCCAAGCTCGCGATCTTTCTCTTCTTACGACCATTGACAATACACCTGTTACTATTGACAAGCACCATTCCCTCAATTCTTGTTGTGGTTCTGTCATTTTGCCCCACACCATTGTCCAACGGAATTTCCAGACATGTGGTGATGACATTTTCGAGCAGCTTGAGATCCAAGAACTCCCTATCCTTAAAGTTGACACTTTTGTCCTCCCAGCCAATAAGCGAAGACGTTATCCTTGCAATATAGCTCGTTTAACGTTTGACTGCCGAGAACTGCCACCTTCGGTCTACATTGCAGGTCAACGTCTACAAGTTCGAAGGTGACCCTACACCGCAGCAGTGTAGAAACTGCTGGCGTTTTGGTCATCCAGCAAAATATTGCAGGTCCATGGCCGAATGCCCAGTCTGTGGTGCTGACGACCATGCCAGTTCTTCTCGTACTCTACCTCCCTCTTGCCTTAACTGTCATGAGGCACATCCTTCATATTCTCGCCGTTGTCAGGTTTACCTGAATGAGCGGGAAATCCGTTGTCTCAAAGAGGCGGAAGGCTTCTCCTATGCTATGGCTGTCTCTCATCTTCGCCTTCAAGGAAACTTCCCGTATTTCTTATTCTCGCATTGCTAAACGTCGCCCGCTTCTGGGGTCCCAACTTCCACGGCTTCCTCTGTGGTTGCCTCATCCTCCGTCCACCCTGTCTCGAATCCTTTTGATGTTCTTGGCTCCGAGGTCCCTACCTCGGCTTCCCATACTATCCACACTCCTTCCTCTATTCACTCGCACAGTTCTGAGTCTACACGTCCTCGTCCTACACCTAAACCTCAGCGCCCTCTTATAAGCCCGGCAAAAATCCCTATTGCCAGGTTCTTCGCCTCCGACTAGTTCTGTAACGTGTGTGGAGGTTCATCCTCCTCCTCATACTCTACCTTCATCCCCTGTCCCCTCCCAAGTCCCTACGACAGTTCCTCTTCTACCTCCTCGTCCTCTACTTTAGTACAGTCTATTGACTCCCGATAGTTTCTTCCATTTCTAATGTAGTCTCCCATTCTGCATCTTTGACTTCGAAACACTGGAAGCTATTGCAGAATATATTTCAGAGACTGGGCCGATGATGGACACTACTCCATCTGAGGTTCCTAATCTCTTCTTCGTCTCAACCCCTCTTCCTTCACAACGTCCTCCTCCCTCTCTGATTACAGGTCTTCCGCTGCCTCCACACGTGGACTTTTCTAACCCTAGTCCATAGCTTCCTCTCACTACCACTTCTATCTTTTCTCCATAAATCATGGCTTATTTGCAGTGGAATATCCGAGGCCTCAGGGTAACAGGGGTGAGCTTCAGGTGTTGCTCTCCCAGTTTTCCCCTATTGGGGTCTGTTTGCAAGAACCCAAACTACAATCCACTGTTATCAGGCCCTTTTCAGGCTATAATTTGTTATATTCATCGGATCCTCTTTCCGATGGAACCTTTAACGAAAGTGCTCTCCTTATACGCACTGGTGTTCCATACCGTCAGCTCTATGTCCCTTCTTCCTTACATTACACAGCAGCCCGTATCCACTTGAATAAGTGGTATACACTATGTTCTTTATATCTCTCCCTTCGGGCATTGTCTATCCCAGATGTTGATTTTCTGGTTTCTTCCTTACCGCCACCCCTTCTATTACTTGGCGATTTTAACGCGCACCACTTTCTCTGGGAGGGTCGCACTGTGACTCCGTGGCATTCAGTTGGAGGCATTTCTGCTTCTCTTCCTCCATGTTTTAAATACGGGTACTCCTACCCATTTTGATCCCGAACTCATTCTTTCTCCTGCATCGATCTTTCCATCTGCTCTTCATCAATTGTCCTTGACTTCACCTGGTCTGTCCTCCCGGACTTACATGACAGCGATCATTTCCCAATTATCCTAAAGTCCCCTCTGTTTTCTCCACCTCCTCATAGCCCACGCTGGCAATTTGACCGGGCGAAATGGGACCTTACGCACATCTTACTGCCTTTCATGAGGTTCCTACCTCGTCCTCCATTGATGAGGTTTTACATCTCTTTTCGTCCTCCATCTTCACAGCGGCTTCACATTCTATTCCTCAAACCTCGGGCAAGCATCCTCAGAAGTGCGTGCCTTGGTGGTCTCCTACTTGTGCTCGGGCAGTGCGTTTGAAACGCGCTGCATGGGGCAGGTATCGGTATAACAGAACCACAGAGAGACTCCTTGATTTTAAGCAGAAGAGAGCTATTGCTCGCCGTGTCATACCTGATGCTAAACGCACTTGCTGGCGAGATTACGTTTCTACTGTCACTTGGCTTCCTCGATGAGTGCAGTCTGGAAGAAAGTGCGGAAATTGAGTGGTAAATTCTCCCCTGACCCGGCTCCTGTTCTTCAGGTTGCTGGTGTCGATATAGCACACCCTCTTGCCGTTGCCACTGAAATTGGTAATCATCTCGTCCGCATTTCTCAGGGTCTACATCTATGCCCCTCGTTCCTTTCTTCTAAGTCTGCCAGCGAGTTAAAGCCCTTAGATTTTTCTTCTCTTAGAGAAGAATCCTATAATGTGCCTTTTACCCTTCAAGAACTGGAGGCAACACTCTCTGCTTGCCGATCATCGGCAGCTGGGCCAGACGGCATACATATTCGTATGCTGCAGCATTTACATCAGTCTGCTCTTACTGTCCTCTTACGACTCTTTAATCTCATATGGTCGCAAGGAGTTCTTCCCCAGCTGTGGAAGTCTGCTATTGTTCTCCCTTTTCGAAAACCAGGTAATACGGGACGTGATTCCTCTCACTACCGTCCCATCGCTCTTACCAGTGCAATTTGCAAGTGATGGAACGTCTAGTTAATAGACGTTTGATGTGGTATTTAGAGACTCACAATAGTCTCTCCCTAGTCAATATGGCTTCCGTAAGGGCCGTTCTGCCATTGACCCTTGCTGCGCTTGGATACGTATATTCGTAATGCCTTTGCGAATAACCATTCGGTTATCGCTATCTTTTTCGACCTTGAGAAGGCTTATGACACAACTTGGAGATATAATATCTTGGCCCAGGCCCACTCCTTAGGCCTCCGAGGCAACCTACCATTCTTTCTTAAGGCCTTCTTAACTGACAGACATTTCCGGGTCCGGGTTAGTAATGAACTCTCCCGGAATTTGTCCAAGCTGAAGGTGTCCCCAGGGATGTGTTCTGAGCACAACACTCTTTCTGCTTGCTATAAATAATCTGGCATCTGTTCTCCCATCCAATATTTGGTCATCGCTCTATGTGGACGACTTTGCTATAGCTTGTGCAGGTGCTGACTGTCACCTCATTGCAGTTTCCTCAGCATGCCATCAACCAGGTTTCTGATTGGGCCACCACTCACGGGTTTAAATTTTCTAGTGGCAAAACTCATCAAATTACGTTCACTAGACGTTCAGTGGTCTCTGATCATCCATTGTACCTATACGGCTCACGTATCCCAGAACGTGATACAGTCAGGTTTCTCGGCCTCCTGTTTGACCGCAGATTGTCCTGGAAACCTCACATTACCTCTCTGAAGGCGACTTGTCATAGCCGGCTGAACCTCCTTAAAACCCTCGCACATCTTTCATGGGGGCTGATCGTAGAACTCTCCTTCGCCACATTCGGCCCTAATTTTATCGAAACTCGATTATGGTGACCAGATATATTCGGCAGCTTCTCCTGCCACTCTTTCCAGCCTTAATCCCATCCATCACCAGGGATTACGCTTATGCCTTGGTGCTTTTCGTTCTTCCCCGGTTGAGAGCCTCTATGTAGAAGCGAACATTCCATCCTTGTCCGATCGTCGAGATGCACATTGCATTCGCTATTATGTTCGCTCTCATGACCTCCGCAATCCTTCCATGTATAGGATTGTTACAGATGTTAGTAGGCGCTCTTTATTTGTTCGTCGCCCTGCTTACTTCGTCCCTTTTCTCTTCGTCTACATTCACTCGTGTCTTCCTTCAGCTCCCACCTCTATATGTTCATGTGACATCTCCTTTCCCCTACCCCTTGGGAAGTTCCTGCTGTCCGTGTCTGTTCTATTCCTCTACCTTGCGCAAGCCCAACTACCTACGGCGGCTTCTCGCTCTTTCTTTCTAGACCACTTCCGTTCTCATTCCCATGCCATCGCAGTATACACCGATGGTTCAAAGTCATCTGACGGCGTCGGATTCGCAGCAGTGTTTCCGGACAGCGTTGTACGAGGGCATCTATTACCCTCGGCTAGCATATTTACGGCTGAATTGTATGCCATTCTTGTGGCACTTATCCGTATTGCATCTATGCCTGAGTCACCATTTGTGGTCGTTTCAGACTCCTTAGTGCTTTACAGGCTATCCGTAAATTGATACACCTCACCCCCTAGTTCTTCGTATCCACCTTTGGTTACGCCGTATCTTTAGCAAGCATAAAGATATTGTTTTTGTTGGGTCCCTGGTCATGTTGACGTACAGGGCAATGAACAGGCAGACACTGCTGCGCGGTCAGCAGTACATGACCTTCCAGTTTCATATAGAGGTGTTCCTTTCACGGACTATTTTGCGGTCATTGCTACCCACCTTCGCACCGTTGGCAACAACGCTGGTCTGACCTGCTGAATAACAAACTTCATTCTATTAAACCGGTTATAGGTTTCTGGCCTTCTTCTTGTCACCAATGTCGAGGTTGGGAGACTACTCTCTCCCGTCTTCGCATCGGCCACACTCGTCTTACTCACGGGTATCTCATGGAGAGGCTCCCTGCCCCTCTCTGTTAGCATTGTCAGGTTCCAGTGTCTGTTCGACATATCCTGTTGGACTGCCCACTCTATCAACGAGCACGCAGAATTTACCTTCAACGACGTCTTCGCTCTGCGGCCCTTTCTTTACCTTCCCTTCTTGCAGATGGACCCTCCTTTAATCCTGACTCTCTTGTTGACTTTTTGACAGAAACTGACTTACTACACAAACTCTGAAGATTATACCTCTAGCACCTCCCTCAGTCCCTTCTACCTCGATCTCTTGCTACCCTCCTCCCCTGCACTACCCACCGTCATCTAGCACTCCATACCCTACTAATCGTCCATCTCCCTCTTACACCTCACTCTCCCTGCATCCTACAATAACCTGCAGCGCTGTATAACCCCTGTGGTTTAGCGCTTCTATTTGATTATAATAATAATGTACTAGATTGTGCTACCCTATTAATTTAAAGGCTTATTTTTTTAATACTATCTACCAATGAAAAATTCGTGATCAGTTAGTATTATGAACATTTTTACAACTGCTGTGTTTTTATTTTTTTATTATTATTAACACATTGGCTGTTTCCCACCAAGGCAGAGCAGGGTGACCCAAAAAAGAAAAACTTTCATCATCATTCACTCCATCACTGTTTTGCCAGAGCGTGCTTACACTATAGTTATTAAACTACAGCATTAACACCCCTCCTTCAGAGTGCAGGCATTCTGAAGGAGTGTATGTAACACTGCAGGCACAGTATATAACTGCAATGTTATAGACTGTATTAACTTTTTTGTGAGATTAAAAGTTAAGACAGTATAGTTAATACAGTTAGTACTGTATGAGCATCCTTTAAGAGGTAGTAACACATTCACGCACGCATAACAAAGTACTGTATTCACCAAAATGAATCATAGGATACGTTTTCAACATAGAGTGGTAAAGAAGTGGAATGAGCTGAGCAATGACAGTGCAAGCAGACTCCATTCAGGGATTCAAAAATAGACATGACGGGCTCAATCACATCAAAGAGGCAATTATATACATATAGTATATAGAAGAAAATTCATGTATTCTATTTATACTTCATGATGCTGTATGACCTCTTCTCTCAAGGAAGGGGGGGTGCTTTGATGCCAATGAGGGGCTTGTGATCCAAGGAACTGAACTTATCCCCTTCTTGGATCAAACCTAAGTGCCTCCTAGTCTCCAGGTGCTTTATGACCCCTATGGGTTTAAAACTTCCCATGGATTAAAGTAAAAAAAAAATATGGCCCTTACAGGGTATAGCACTTTCCCCTAATTTTAATAATAATAATAGTAAAAAATTAATAGCCAGTAGATTTTTTTTTTATTTTTTGCCTTAATTAAAGCCTTAACATTTTCAGGATTTGGGCCTAAATCATCTTGCTGGACTGAACGTAAAAAATGAATCTTCTCCGGTAAGGATCATCAGTATTGAATCCCATTACTCATTATTTGTCTGATTCGTGAATTCAAGTGATACAAAGATATAAAGTCAGTAATGAAGACTGGAAAAATGTGATAAAAACATTTCATGGAGTGAATGTGTTTCTTATTTTTGGGTTCCCTGACCTTGGGGGAGATGACTGGTGTGTTAACAGATGCCATCTTTCCAATCGGTGTATCAAATCCTGAGGAAAGACAGAGGGAACAGAGGGGGAGGAGGAGTGGTACTGCTCATCAAAAACCAATGGGATTTTGAGAAGCTGGAAAGAGGAGACAGTGTGACCATTTTGGTACAACCACCCTGACCTTTGTTTCTTGTCTTTTTTTTGCTTTAGTCATTCGTTGATACATTTTAATACTATCTTCATTGTTCCTGCCTGTCATAAGTTACCTCTCTTAAGTGCAAATAATTATTTGTGAATGGAAAAAAATTTGTAACATGAAGTGTAGTACCCAAATTTTGCTTTTATGTTATCGCTGTGTTGTGTCGAATCAGTATTTCATGTGTTAGTTGACTATTTTAATGATTTACACCATGTATCAGTTTTTTTGGGTTTCGTTTTTTTTTAACCTGCAGTAAAATCACTCCAGGTGAGGTTACATTTTAAGAGGGTTTACTGTAATAACAGTTAATCAAATATACTGAAGTTACATCATTACAGTACAGTATTTCAAACTATTATTGGATATTTGTGCTGCAATAACTTATTCATTATATATCCACATCTTCCTCTTAGCCTTCCCTTCTCTTTCACAATACTTAAATTTTTAACATAGTAATATAGGTTGCAGCTTAGTCTTTTAACCAATAATATTTGGGATCGTATAATTTGTGCTTTCTCATAGATATTCAGAGACATAAATCTTTGATAATATATCTGTAATTGAAAAATTTTGAGAAATGCTCTTTTAATTGCAGAGCCAAGCAACAATGTCTCCGAAGCTTATGCCATATGCCATGTGCTCAAATTGTGGCACCAACAATACGAAACTTTGGCGACGTAATGATAAAGGTAAGAATATGACTGAAGATATTCAGGTACAGGTAGTTAACTGGTTGTAGCAGAGGTGTAAAGGGTACACATGAACAGATGTTAGTGTACTTATGGGGTTGTAGTAGTGATATAAATCGTACATAAATAGATATAGGGGTAGATAATGATTTGAGTAGAGAAGTGACAAGAAATGAGCAGTGAAAATGAAGAGATAGCATGATGGATTGAGGAACTGAAAAGAAAGTTTATTGTTAAGAGAGTTAGTAGTTACCAGATACATAGACATGAAACAGTAAAATGGAAAAATATACAGTGGTCCCTCGGTTTTCGTGCATCTCCAAACTCGAACATTTATGTAAGTATATTTTCGTAAGTGCTGTTGCAAGTGTATTTTTGGGGGTCTGAAATAGACTAACCTACGTGACATTATTTCTTAAGGAAGTAAATTCGTTCGGTAATGGCACTTGAGCAGCATTCTGGAACGAATTTTCGGCGAAAACCGAGGGACCACTGTATAATAGATAGTAACTGCAAGATAGATGTGGGTCTAGGCTGAGTTCTCAGTTTAATGATGAAACTTGTTTGGATAATGTCAATAAGAGACGAGTTCTGATGTAAAAAAATTCAATAGATCTGGACAGTAGTTAGAGGGACATGTTATGGAGATTATCCTAACAATAATGTTTGCAAAAGCTTAAATAATTATTTTTGGGGAATATTGGAGATGCAGGGCAAGGCAAGAATATTAAGTGTTTTGTTTACTGACAGGTGAAATCGTATGCAATGCCTGTGGTCTGTACTTCAAACTTCACGGCATTAACCGACCCAGCCACCTTTTTCGAACAGCGCCCATGACTCGCAGAAGGAATCCCAAAAAGAAGAAGGAAGCCGAAAGTGGTACGTCTGAACAGCCAGAACAGATAGCTAGTGGTAAGTACAGTGGACACCTATTAATTCACAGTGTTAGGTTTCTGGAAATACTGTGAATTACCCGACCATGAGTTGCATTCGTTAACTTGAGGGAACAAGTGGACATGATCTGCAACTTCCAAACCTACTTTTCCTTTTGGGGAGAAAAATGATGCTGTAAGTTTTTAATTAAAAATCAATACCTGCCAGACTATACATATAATAAACACTGGCTCCAGAATTTTGTGTAACTGTTTGAAAAAAAGGAGACTCCATAGCTGTTTTTAAGAAATCTGTCTCGTGTTGACTTTGACTACATAAAACAAAGCCTTAGAACAAGAAATGTGATTCCTAGGACAGGTTAATGATAAAATTAAGATACTTAAGTACTCAGTCAACCTTCAAGAGCAGAGAATATTTTTATGGTCCAGTAGTAGTTTTTGATGAAATTCTCAGTCTGTTTCTTTGGTTCTTAACCATCTTAAAATGATGTAATTTACACCTCTCCAAAATGCTTCTTTTGTGATGAATGCACCAACATGTAGAGGGCTGTACTTAATATTCTTGAATTTCTTATCCACACTGGTAACACTAGGCTGGTTCTTATTATTAGCAAGATTTGTATAGCCCATTGTGTAACCGCAGACAAAACTACTATTACTATAAAACTATTAAATGAAAACTCAAGTGACCAAGGAAGCCAAAAGAAACTACAGCTAAGCACTAGCATGCATCATGCAGTTATTAAAGAAACAATTAGACTTTGGAGTAACTGTAATTCACATTGAAAATACAGTGGTATAAATTTATATAATTTTTTTTAAGAGGGCAACAAGCACATGCTGAAGGGTCAGAGTGTTAAATGTTAAAAATCTTGCCTATTTCTTAACTATTTCTACTCAGGATTGTACATATTACATATGATTTATTTGTTGATGCTTGCTAAGGCACAGAGTGAAGATGATTTAAAAACGTGAGTGTTATGACAGATCAACTTTCTTGATGAAGGGACATAGTGTTTCATATAAAAATCTCAGAGTTCTCAAGAATTTACAATTAATAATAGCAATATTTCTATTCCTAATCCTAATTTTACACCCGATTTTTATGTTGATACTTGCTAAGGTACAGAAAAACAAGGGAAAAGAAAAAAAGGGTTAAACTAAATAAACTAATGTATTAAATGCAGCTAGTATGTTATTTTTCCTGTTTCTTGTGGGTTTTCAGTACAGTGGACCCTCGGTTAACGAATACCCCGGAAATCGTGCAATTATGTAAGTATAATTTTGTAAGTTCTTGTGGAAGTGTATTTTTGGGGGTCTGAAATAGACTAACCTACGTGAAATTTTTCCTTAAGGGAGTAAATTCGTTCGGTAATGGCACTTGAGCAGACTTCAGGAGTGAAGTTTTTACGAAACTCGGGGGTCCACTGTATTTCTGCTCAGGATCATAACATTGCTAAGACACACAATATTAAGGGAGTAAGAAAACATGTTGTGCCAAAGTAACTGACAAGTCATCAAACCAAAATATAAAGATACAGTGATGTAGCAAATCAGGTATCTCTAAGCACTTTTGCATATATTATTATGTAATTATGCAATTCCCATTCCTACTACTAATACAACTACCACCCCACATGAAGACGATGATGACAATGGTCGTATGTTCGGTATCTTCATAATATTAAGTTTTAGGTTGTAGGAGTTGTGTTAGTTTCATACCCTATACACTTCCCATTCTCACAAAATGTGTATACCTGCAAAATAGTTTAAAGATATTTTCTTGTGTACTGTGCTGATAATAGCTGAAATTTTTAAATTAGTAAAGTACAGTATACTTAAAATTCAGATTACAGTACATGTATATGTATGCATTTCTTTCAGATTCATCCCAAGACAAAGAACATATACCAGAGACAGACCCACAGGATGGCCTAGCAGTTCTGAATGCAGCATTAACGCTCAACTCACTCCTTGCCAAGGCAAAGGCTCAGCAGTCAGAAGCTTTAGCAGCCCACAGAGCAACACCTCCAACCATTACCAAGGTTAGTTGTAACTGTTTACGTAAATGTAATTACTGGACCTATTCAAGTTTGCTGGAAATATTAAAGTTCATGGACTCATTTTCTAACTTGATTAGCCAACTAGAATAAGTTACAGTCTATTTACATTTGTACCCCTGTATGAAGTTGGCTTCTGCAGTATTGTTGTCTATTTAGTTACACTACATTTCTTCTATTTTAAAGATGTGAGTGATTAAGTTTCATCTGTCTCCCTCATTCTTTATCCTGCCTGCTAAAGTCTATTCTGTATTTGCACAGTATGTTGTAATAATTTTACCAAGAACATTCATACTAATGCTGATGTAGTTTGTAACCAAAAATTTTTGAGTACTATTAGCCATATGGTGAATATATTGACAGCTTTATATTGGGAATTTGACTGAATGAGATGTGTCTAATTGGAATGAAATTATATATTTAGAGTATTTCAGTAGCACTGATAGATTATAAAATTTCCATTGAAATCACTCATCCACTTAAAAAATGCATATTGCTGGACACACCTTTATAAGCCTTAACAATTTATAGCAAGTGTAAATACTGTATTGTACTGGTATACATTGTGTGGGATTTATTGAAATAAGTCTGGTTTTTATTATTTACTTTCATTGATTGGTATTTTTCACATTGTATGTTGGAATGTTTTAAAATAACCTTTGATCAGCAGAGCCCGTCAGAGCTAGGAAATGAATCGCGTCCACCCCCTCCTCCACTGTTGAAGATTCCAGTGCCAGTACGTGATCATGAATCCACTACTGGGCCTCCTATGGCCCATTCCAGAGAGGGCAATCCACAGGATCCAGGAGGAACTCACACACCACCCAGTCGCACTCCTAACCCTGCACCACTCTCACCTCTACCATCTCTACTGCCTCCACCACCACCACCCTTACCACAAGAAACTGATGAAGGAAGTTCATTTCTCAATTTCTAGATAAGTTACATTGAGATATGCTCTTGGTGTATTTTCTGGTCTGTGGAGCAGACATTGTATTTTTCATTATTACATTGTGATTATCTGTCCTTAATGAATAGATGGTTGGGAACCTACAACTACCAAAATGTGTGTCTAGGTTCTGTAATAGAGGGAATTCCTCTTTAAAGTGTTAGGCAAACTCAGGGGACTCAGTCATGATATACTGTTCATTTAAATAATTAATACATTACACAAATGACTGCTCAGTGTAACATTGAGCAATGATAAAAAAAAATAATTTAAGTTATTTAATGTATGCTGGTTTTGCATGTTAGCATTTTATTAGATGCTGTCTTTCCCAAGCGAAGAACAGGCATCAGCTCATTATTTATAAGATTAGACACAGTAGGTATTGCTTTAAGATCTGTATTATCTCAGCTCATGGACAAATCAAGCATAATTTAAATGTTATAAGGTATATTTAAATGCTTTAAAAATGTGTCAGTTTCAGTGACTGAGACATATCATTTATAAAAATTATGATCCAAATCTGTATATGTGATACTTTGTGTGTGTACTGTTTACAAATTTATTTTGAGGGAAATATTTGTATAAATGAACTTGTTTGTATCTGTATTTAATAATGAATTTCATCAATTAGTAGTTCTAGTTCAATGTGTATATTATATGAGTGCAAATCTCAGATTATGTTGACATCACAGACACTTTTTTTTTTATGTCAGATTAAGTGAGGACAACATAAGCAGCAATTGGTATCCAAAATTTTCCATTAATTTTCATAGTTATGTATTACTTTGATCCAGGATTTCTCAGTTAGCCATGGACCCCTATGGGGGCTATGACAAACTGTTTAAGAAACTAGTTATCAATTGGCAAATTGGCTGAGAAACTTTATTTTTGACTTCTTTAATATTGTTTCCTTGCTGTATTATTATTTAGTAAGAATCCAGTCAAAGATCTGAAGTGTGAATCTATTTTTACTCATAATTCTGCATCTTTACTGCTATTTTGAGATCGTTGCAGTCTTTTAGTACAATTAACATTAAACAAAATTTAATCCATTGATAATTTTTAACTCTTGGATGTCTTAAATTGAGATCAAGCATACCATACCAGGGGTGTGGACTGTCTACAGTGTTCCATGTCAAAAGTAATATGCAGTTGTTCTTAGGGATATAGTTAGTAGCACATCAAAAAATTCTTTTTGATACTCTTCATCTACACAGTACGGTATGTTATTTTATTCTAAACAAAAAAAAATTATACAGAGCAATATACAAAATTGTTCTGAACATCTTATTATGTGACTAAGACTTCTGTGTTCTCATGTGATAGAGTATGCTTGTGTCTGGGTAATGCTCAATATATTGTATCTACTTAAAATATTAGCTTACATTTCTTAGTCTCAAATTTTTTGCATTATCAGTCACTTTTCAAAGAAATCATTTAAATTTTTCATATATAAATTAACCAGTTGAGTGACTAACCAAAAGAAAATTGATTGGAACGAATTCATTAGTTTATTATACTACTTATGTTAATGCTTGACCAAGGTGTGTAATGTATACACATCACAATACAGTAGTTGTGTCTGATCATATCATGCACTATTTCTTGTTATTTATAGCCTTTGGCTTCCAAATTAGTGCAGTACAGTGCCATTTTCCTGGACTTCTTGTGATCAGAAGCAGTGTGATAGGTGTAATTTAGAATCTCTTAATAACGAGGATGAGTTCGGAGAACACACAAAATAAAATATACACAGCTGTTTGCACTGTTAAAAGCTACTGTGTTCATTATGAACTTGTGCATTACAGCATGGAATTATTTTATTTTGAGCAAATTGTATCAACATGTCATATGCATTTTTGGTAATGGGAGTGATGTGTTGGCTGCTGTGCATCATTTTTTCATCTCTCTCACTATTGAGTGAACTTGATATTTGTTTCATATTGGTCGCAGTAATTAAAGCCAGTGTTCACAATCTTTCACATTAAAACAGTATTTTAAAATATGTAGCCTTTAATCTCTTGCCAGTTGTATACTAGTACATAGCCAACAAAGTTATAAACCCTTCCTCTCTCTCCCTCTACCCACTCCTTTATCTGCGTGAGTATGAGACAGAGCGAAGAACTTGGTTACATATAATCTGTTGCCATCCTACACCTAAAGTCCGTGGTACAGTACCACTACTTTGCCTTTCTGAATACAAGTTTTTAACATTTTATGAATGCATTTTCTTGTCACAGTCACAAGCATGCAGATAATTATATTAAGGACTTGCAATATCACTAAAATATGTTGAAAGAAACATAACACATGGAATAAAATTCCATGTGTTATGTTTCTTGATGTACAGTGGACCCCCGGAAATTGAACATTCTTCATTCCAGAATGCTGTTCAAGTCCTGTTACCAAACAAATTTATTCCCATAAGGAATGATGTAAATTAGATTAGTCTGTTTCAGACCCCCAAAAATACACCTATAAAAGCACTTACAATAATAAACTTACATAAAAGGGCGAGTTGGGAGTGTTCGATTTCCGAGGGTCCATTGTACTTATAAAGTTGACTACCATGCTGCAGGAACCCACATCCTACATTATAAATAAACACTGCTGATAGTGAGGTACCATTACTGCCCTGCTGCTACACTTACCAGGGCTTTTTTTTTTTCTTTATATAAGTAGTAGATGTGATGCAGTAACATCCAGAGTAAAAGATAAACAGTTCCAGGAAGATGGTGCTATACTGTTTGCACAAAATCAAAACCTTGTGTGAAAAATACTTAAAAAGATCCACAGTTGTTGGAAAAGCAGCCCTTGATTTATATTAAATATTGGTAGATTAATGGTAACATGAAATTTTAAGTGAAAACATGATTATATTTGCAGGTTTATACAGAGAAAGAAAGTTAGGTGTCATTTTGTACTTATCAGTGCCTACTCTTATTGGACACACACTGAAGAGAATGTGCATACACTTATAAAGCTTGACAAAGGTACATACTGATAAGTTTGAAAGAATAGGTTGAATAATAATATACCAAAAGGTGTATAAGTTGAAGTACCTGAAAAATCCTTGCTTATCGAAGGTTGTGTTGATGTGTGTAATTCTACTCTGTGTGTATGAAACAAATCCTTGTGTGTATATTTCCATATATAGCTCTATTCTATTATCTGTACTGCCAATCCTATGAGAAATAGCCAAGAGCAGCCTTCCATCTTATTTGATGTGGCCTAATTTGCAATGAGCTGTAGTGAACTGCTTCCACATTGCTTGAGTACTTTATGCACTCTACTATCAGCCAAGAATAAAGAATATTAAATCACAAAACAGGCTGGAACAGTTCACAAGAAAACCAGAAATTGAAAATGAAAACTGCACTATGATTTTTGTCTGTCTTGGACCATTATCAAATTGTGACTGAGTATAAGAGAGGAAGAAAGCCAGGTGAGGCGACTGCCAAGGTTTGGGCAAGTCCCTTATATTTTGAAGATAAAGCCTTTAACCCCTCAACTGTCCAAACGTAGATCTACATTCTTACCGCTAGCGCTCCGACCTTGATTTTCTCCATAAGAAAGCATGTAAAAAAAACGTAGATCTACGTTCGGAGCGCTACGCGAGAGAACGTAGATCTACGTTTGGACAGTTAAGGGGTTAATAATGCTATAGAGTGGGAATACAGACTTGAACAGAAACACGTCTGGGGCTAAAATTCATGTTAGGAATATTGTGTATAAAGGTCAGCTCAACAATATGGCCTCTGGGAACTCTTGAAGAGGGAAAGATAATTTTGGAAGGGGACAAGTTTATTTGATGGTTGGTATCCAACATGTCAAAAAGAAGCAATGTTGATGTTAGTCAGGTAAATACTTCTTTTGCTTTCTGACTGACTTAAAATGTGTAAATATGTTCACCCTGCTTGCATTAACAATGTACAGTGGAACCTCTGTGTTTAAACAAACTGGAGTCCAAACAATTTTGTTCAGAGAAAAATTGACCTAGTCTGAACATTTTTCTGGAGTCTGAACATGCCGGCTTGTTTAAAATTCAGTTGTAAAAAACTTTACATGAAAGCCCTGTTTCAAAAAATGCTTTGAAGTGACCTCTGACACTGACCTAACTCTTAAGAGACTTTTGAAAGAGTCAGTTCAACATTCTCCAGTGCGAGGCTGATAATTAAAGCCTGAGAAATACTGTTTCGGATGTCAAAATTTTCACAGTTCGAACACCACCTAGGAACCAATTAAGTTCAAACACTAAGGTTCCGTTGTATTTTTCTGTCATTAGGGAAGATAATTATACCATAAACTGAAGCCCTTCTAAAACTATATCTCTTTGAGGTTTCATATCACTATTAACATGAATCTTTGCCCAAGTATTGCTTCTGATGAATCTTGTCTCTCCAAGTACAGTGGTACCCCGACTTACGATGGTCCCCAAACACACCCTTTTATGTAAGTTGATTTTTTTAAATGCTTTTGTAAGTGTAATTTTGGGGGTCTAAAAGGACTAGTCTATTTTACATCATTTCTTATGGAGATAAATTCGTTTGGTAATGGCACTTGAACAGCATTCTGGAATGAAAAAATATCGTAAGTCGGGGTACCACTGTACTATCATATGCTCAAATCTTTAGAGTAGTCATGATTTGACCTGATCTTGATTGTCTCTCTACATCTCGCTGCCTTGCTTTCTTCCTCTTTTCCAACTCGCAATTTGATAATGGTTCAGATTGGCATGTCAAATAGTTTTCATTTGTAGAGTACCAGGAACATTAGAAGTCTTCTTTCTTTCAACAAATTGGCCGTTTCCCACCAAGGTGAGGTGGCCCAAAGAGAAAAACAAAAGTTTAACATTAGAAGTCATAGGTAAATTATTTTCCTTCAGTATTCTTTTTGGTGTTTATCTCAAGCACTGGCTTTTTAAATATTTTTTCTTTCTACCCCTACCTTACCTTTTATGACCATAATTGCAGATTGTGCATGTGTATTTCTTTCTTTATGAGAGTACATGCATTTATGCTTTTATTTGTGCATTTAGTGCTAAATTGGTCACCTTTGTAATGCAGCTTAATCAACCACCAAACTGTTATAAATAGGTATATTCTGAAATGCCTTAACTTAACCATACTCATCAATTTAAATAATCATTGCATAATTATTCATAACTATTCCAGGTTTATTGAATTTCATCATTTAATTAGTTTTATACATAAATTGTCCCGTTTGAGAATTTTTCTTATTTTGGTTTGAGAATTTTTCTTACTTTGGTTGCATAGTCATTTCACAACAGAGGTTTTTGGTAAAACTCCTCAACCCAAATTTCTTCGTTGATTAATGTCTTGTACACTACTTTTCAGTTTCAATTCACACCTCAATTGATCCATAATATATGTGTTAATAGGGACTTCTCAAATGGATTCACATATTATATCCTCAACAATGGTTGCATGATGTTCAAAGTTTGCATTTTATTTACTGCCCAAAATACATGTACAGTGGACCCCCAGAAATCGTACTGCTCCCAACTCGAACAATTATGTAAGTGTATTTTTGTAAGTACTTTTGTAAGTATATTTTTGGGGGTCTGAAACGGACTAATCTAATTTACATTTGTCCTTATGGGAACAAATTCGTTCGGTAACGGCACTAGAACAGCATTCTGGAAAGAATTATGTCTGATTTCCGGGGGTCCACTGTATTATACTATATAAACACTATAATCAGAGACTTATCAAAACTACAGTATTCTGTCATCAGCTGTTATCAACTCATTTATTTTTTTAGGTATGTAAAGTAACGTAAGTTTCATAAAATTTTCTCAACAGTTTGCCTGTTAGAAATATTAATATTTTAACTTCCCATACATTGTTGTTACTTGGATAATTAAGCTCCACAATTTTCATTTCATCCAACCATATTTGGGTGCCTCTTTTTCCATTATATTGCCAACCTCTTTTACTTGTAATACTTTTGCTGGTTAATCAAGTTAATATTTGGGTTCCTCTTTTCCATTATATTGTTGACCTCTTCTGATTGTAGCACTCTTGCTATCTCATCAAATAAAGATGCTGGCAGTATGTACAGTGGATTCATTTTCTTTGTCTCTCAGAACTTCTATGATGTAGCCTTCCTTAAGAGTGTGTTCACTTCCATCACAAGCTTTCCTCTCACATCATGCAATTATCAGTTCATTCCAAACATTTTCCCGTCACCTCTGGACTTTTTTTTTTTTTTTTTCCAACATGTCGGCCGTCTCCCACTGAGGCAGGGTGACACAAAAAGAAAGAAAATCCCCCAAAAGAAAATACTTTCATCATCATTCAACTCATACATAATCACTGTCTTTGCAGAGGCACTCAGATACTACAGTTTAGAATAGTCCCTCCAAACTGTCACTATCCCAGACCCCTCCTTTAAAGTGCAGGCATTGTACTTCCCATTTCCAGGACTCAAGTCCGGCTAAATCAATAACCGGACTTTTGCATCTATTAATTCTGTACATACACTTTTGGTGTGGAGTTACTAAAAGTATTTGTCAGAGGGCTGAAGAGGGGTTGTTGAGGTGGTTTGGTCATTTAGAGAGAATGGATCAAAGTAGAATGACTTGGAGAGCGTATAAATCTGTAGGGGAAGGAAGGCGGGGTAGGGGTCGTCCTCGAAAAGGTTGGAGGGAGGGGGTAAAGGAGGCTTTGTGGGCGAGGGGCTTGGACTTCCAGCAAGCATGTGTGAGCCTGTTAGATAGGAGTGAATGGAGACAAATGGTTTTTGGGACCTGACGAGCTGTTGGAGTGTGAGCAGGGTAACATTTTGTGAAGGGATTCAGGGAAACCAGTTAATTGATTTAGTTGGACTAGAGTCCTGGAAATGGGAAGTACAATGCCTGCACTTTAAAGGAGGAGTCTGGGATAGTGATAGCTGGGAGGGACTTATTCTCAGCTGTCGTATCTGAGCGCCTCTGCAAAGACAGTGATTATGTATGAGTGAGGTGAAAGTGTTGAATGATGATGAAAGTATTTTCTTTTTGGGTCACCCTGCCTCGGTGGGAGACGACCGACTTGTTAAAAAAAAAAATACACTTTTGGGGTAATATATTTTTTCAGCTTTCATTCTGATGGTGGATATAGTATCTGAATCACTTTACATCTAATATTTCATAGAGTTTTGTTTGAATTTCTCTAATTTAATTAATTATGATTTTCTTACTTATTTTTTTATTCACTGGTTATTTCTCATCAAAGCAGGGTGACATGAGAAGAAAACATTAATATCCTTCATTGTTTTGGTTATTACATGGTAAAGGGTAACCAGTCCCTTGCTCTTAGCATTTTAGTTGCTTTTTATGACATACGTGGCTTCAGTCCTTTGGTACTCAACCTCGTTTATAATCATATTCTTACTCTATCACCTTGTTGTGTGCCTTACCCTAGACATTTGCCCGGCTTACAGGTTAGTAGTTTTATTAATACCACTGTATTTATACTGCTCTCTGAAGACTGTACACTACTGGACTTTTTTTTTTTAACACGTCGGCTGCTTCCCACCGAGGCAGGGTGACCCAGAAAGAAAAACATAACAAAAAGAAAGATAAAACTTTCATCATCATTCAACACTTTCACCATCACTCATACATATTCACTGTCTTTGTCTTTTATGGTCAAATAATGTTTTCTACTTCCCATGGTATTTTCTTTGTGGTACTTCACTTATTCAAGAGTGTCAGCAGTTCTTATATTTGAATACATTTTAGAATGTTCTTACAGTGCTGTATGACCTTCTCAGGTTAGCTCTTAGTTTGATTATATGATTATGGTATTTTCTTACCAGCAAGCTTTGCAACTCAAAACCTTTCTTGTCTGTAACCATTTCAACTCAATTTTACTCTTTCTTCAGTATTTTGATACCAGCTCTTATGTATTTTACCATTTGCTATCAGTATACAAATACAGTGGTACCCCGACTTACGATATTTTTTCATTCCAGAATGCTGTTCAAGTGCCATTACCAAACGAATTTATCTCCATAAGAAATGATGTAAAATAGACTAGTCCCTGTAGACCCCCAAAATTACACTTACAAAAGCATTTAAAAAAATAAACTTACATAAAAGGGTGAGTTTGGGGACCATCGTAAGTCGGGGTACCACTGTATTTGGAAAACTACAAAATTCTCCTCCAATTCTATATACACTGTACAAAGGGCTTTCATCACCTAATTCATTTTTGTAAATGGTTCATTATTACTGGCTATGAGATGTTATCCTACCTCAGCTTATTTCGAAACCTGAATAACTGAAGTATGCCACTTCCCAGGATGCTGCCTATACCAATCAACTACACCCAGGTACAGTACCTATTTACTGCTAGGCAAATGGGGGTAATAGGTGTAAGGAAATTTTCCTATCTCTTTCACCCTGCCTACAGACTTATACAGATCCTTACTGCCTTTTTCAAGTTCACTTCTCCAATATTGTCATTGGAACCATCAGAACATATTTCCATCATCATTACAGTTATGTAGTGAATTTAATTTGTACCCAAATACAGTGGACCCTCGGTTAACGAATACCCCGGAAATCGTGCAATTATGTAAGTATAATTTTGTAAGTTCTTGTGGAAGTGTATTTTTGGGGGTCTGAAATAGACTAACCTACGTGAAATTTTTCCTTAAGGGAGTAAATTCGTTCGGTAATGGCACTTGAGCAGACTTCAGGAGTGAAGTTTTTACGAAACTCGGGGGTCCACTGTATGAAGTTTTCCTCTACAGATACCTCATGAATCTATTTCCCTCCAATTAAGAGGCTTGTCTGTACCACATAAGCACATGCATAATATACATCTTCCTATTATTTCATTAGACCTTAATGAAAAATACATGCTGTATATATATACAGCATTGTACTTTTTGTACTACTTTTTTTTTTTTCAACAAGTCGGCCGTCTCCCACCGAGGCAGGGTGACCCAAAAAGAAAGAAAATCCCCAAAAAGAAAATACTTTCATCATCATTCAACACTTTCACCACACTCATACATAATCACTGTCTTTGCAGAGGAGCTCAGATACGACAGCTGAGAATTGTCCCTCCCAGCTGTCACTATCCCAGACCCCTCCTTTAAAGTGCAGGCATTGTACTTCCCATTTCCAGGACTCAAGTACTACTATTGTTCCTTATTATTGTTGAAATGCTGTACTGCATGTATATATATATAGAATTTCAAAATATTTTCCAAAAATGCAGTATCATATTGTACTTCATCTTCACTAATGGTTGTGGGTGTGATCATGGAAAGAATTTCTATAAACTGCTTCATTTTACAGCTATTTGAATTTTTCCCAGTGAACTCAAGCCTCGTATAGGCCTTAAATTTTTCAAGTTTTGTACCAAAAATTAAGAATAAAACACATCCTCATTCACCTGAATGTACAGTAACTGTTACTTCCACTTATTATTTTGGGAACGAATGCTCAGCTTAAAATTTAGATATTTCTTATTTAAATATCTTTAACTTCTATTTCCTTGTGTCTTTGCTGGTTTATTTGATATTATGCAGGTATACATGGGCACTGCCACTGGTGTTAAAACTATCATTATTGCATTGAAAGAAATATATTGAACTGAAGGAATTAAAAATTATGTTTTGTAAAGATGTTGCTGTGTAAGATATTGAACGCTAAAATAAACTCAATGTTGAACCATTTGGTGCAAAGGTAATATGTACAATTAACTACCATTCTCTGAATGTGACCGCACAGCTTACACATGAACACAATGCACTCGTTTACTATACCTTAATCAAAATCTGTTTTAGTATGACATATGTGCACATATAGGTACATGCATGCTCCCATTATTTCATATACTAGTTGAAAGTCTATATATAAGTAATAAATATTCCTGTAAAAGTAATGTTCAGTGAAATATATGTAATATTTCACCTAAAAATAGTCACTTTATATATGTTTGCCAAGATTCATTCTTTCCAGCTTCCTAAACACTACTCAGTTTCAAGCTTCACATATTGTAACAAGGAATTCAGGTTTCTACTTTTCTGTTTCTTCACTCTCCTTCAGTCCTGTTTTATCAGTGCCAGTATGCTGGTTGCTATCATTATGCAGGAAATCCTTTTTTTTTTTTTCCTCCATTAATTTTTCACTCTGAATTAGGCCATTAGTTTCACATGAGAAATAATCTAACAAAACCTCTTAGCCTGTCTAAGACATTCAAGTGTGCTAAAGAGAAAAATATAACAGATGTTCATTAATTGTACTTTCAGGGGAAATTCTTTCATGTTGCTCTGCTTTAAAACATTATTTGCAATTATAGTTTTTAAATTTCTTTAATATACAGTATCAGTCATGATTAAAATAAAAAAATAAATTGAGATGTGGAATGATGGTTTGAAGTGTGTTCAACAGTTTAGCCAAACAAGATTGGAATAGATGGAGAGAGATTCTGCAAGGTAATGTAAAAAATAGGAATGAATAGCAAGTGAAAGGTCAGGAAAAATGTTATAAATATAACAAACATTAATAAGATAGAGCAGTGAATGGATTTACCTCAGGACTGAATCTACTTATGCTTTAGTGGCCATCTGGCACACGGTGGGTCAATGCATTATCAATACATGGAAGAGAACCATGATTTTTTATTGCACGACCTCTAGTTCTTGGTGTAATATGTAAGATATAAAATCCCTTTCGTTTTATACTTTTGTAGAATGTAAGTTCTTGTATATAAAATTATGCATGGTAAAGAATTTTATGTATACAGATAACTGGCAGTTTTTGCAGCTTAAATTATTTCTGGCTGTTAACATTTGGTGTAGGAAGTACTTTTTGTAATTTTTTGTCAATGATTAATGCCATCTTTAAGGTTTAAGATTAGGAAAAATGTTTTATAACATTACAAAAGCTTTAATAAGCTTATCCAAGGCCTTAGAGATGCTGATATTCAGGTTATTACAGTTAACTGCAGTGCTCTTGTGTATGCAAACTCATCACTTGTTACTGAGTTACTAACAGATATTAGCAGCACACAGTATATAACAGCAAAATGATGAATAAACCTGTGATAGTTGTCTTCTTGGTTTGTGGGTATTTTGTTAACAGAACAGTTTTTTATATAAGGGTAAATTATTGCAAAAATGGGTAATGTAGTTCAATAATTTAATCTTATGGTTTAGATAACTTGTAAAATTTTAATCCTTGATGGTGTACACAGTATACATTTAAAGATAACAAGGACTTGGCCAGAGATGCTGTCATTAATTTGTAAGACATAGGGCTTGTCATTTTGTCTTATTAGTTCTTCTTACCAGTGCTGTGTATTTTGTGTTTTCCATAATTAATGACATTCATAGATTATTTTACATTAGATTTTTCTTACCTAATTTGATGACCTGTTTATACTCCTGTTAATATAGTTATTGTTATGTGGAAATATTGTACGTCTTCATTGTAGCATGATTAATCTGTTGGTATAAGAGTTGCCAATGTAGGTGTTCAAGGTTATATTGTATTTTCTTGTACTATATGGGGCACAGGACATGCCCTTTTCAATATAATAACCTACCTCTAATGTGTTTATCATCACAATAATGAAATAATGGGCATAAGTTAAGGACACTTACCATTTAAAAATTTGTTTTCATAAAAATTTAGTGATAAAAAATATACTCCGGATGCAGCTGCTGGATAATTGTGCTATGTTCATGAACTTTATCATCATCAACCTGTGTAAAAAAATTTTTTTGTTTAAATAGATGATGAATATTACATAATATTAATCACATACACTATATATTATTTAAATATTTTTTCTCTTTGTCATGTAAAGTTCCTTACTTTAAACAGAATACTCATCTGTAAATGAGCTCTGGACTCCTTGTTGTTACTTACATCAGTTTCTCACTTGTTTTCCTCTTGATCTTGTGAGGGAGCCCCGAGCAGGAACTAGACATGCAGTATTGTTAAACAAAAATATTTTTTATTAATATATCAATACTCTTATTAACTTCAAACCTCTCTTTTTTTAGGTAGAATACATATTGTATTTCAAAATACTGTAATGGCATAAGCAAATAGTTTTTTCTATTAACAAAAATAGCAGTTGTTAACTTTTTACCTAAGAATTTTTTGTTCTATAGTTGGCCTTGCAGTCCTCTTCATTAGGATGTGATCTACAATGGCCAACTAAATTTTAGGTGTGCATTTATGGCTCAGGAAGCAGAAGCAGGTGTATGGAGACTTACTGATACACCTTGCATTAGGTAGGGAACAAATGTTCTACCACTAATGACACTTGTTTAGTTCTCACTTGGTGCTCCTCATATTTATTCACAAGTTTGATTCTCTGTTATTTATCCTGTATACTTATAAGACTGATGTTTCATGTTTTAATCTTTTCTTTTGTATTTTGACTCAGTTTTTTTTTTTTTTTTTTTTTTACCTCATTGGCCATCTCCCACCAATATTCATAATACATTTAGTCGCTGTCTTGCCACAAGTATGCTAACATTATAATTCAGATGACCCTTCGACTACATTCCCAGAGAGTAGTCATTGCCCTTCCCACCCCTAGAACTTTAGTCCATCTAACTGCTTATCCCTTCATAAATGTCAAGTTGCTCATACTCCAAATGCACATGCATTAAAAAATCATTTGTCTCCACTCTGAGCTAATATGCTCACACAAGTCTTCTAGATCCTTGAGGCCCTAACACAAAAAAAAACTTTTTTATGCCTTCCCCCTTCCCTCTAGCCAATCCTTGGATGGCCCTTTCCCTAACCTATCTTCTTCCCCATATTTATATGCCTCTTACTCCTCTCCTCCTCCATTCTTTCTAAATGTCCAAACCACCTCAACAACCTATCCTCAGCCCTCTGAATTATACCCTTGGTGACCCCACACCATCTGTGATTTTCTATGCTCCAAATTCTCTGCATAATTTACACCACACATTGTAATTAAATTAAGCGTTATTTTATTGTGGCATTCTTTATAATATTTTTGTCATATCCTTTCTTATCTTCAGTGCTTCTTTTGTAAATATTTTGCTGTTCCTTCTCCCATGGTTCTGAAAATATTTGTTTGATCTCTGTTACCTGAAGTGCTAGGTTCAAAAATAGCTGTGACAGAGGTCAGTCACATCAGTTGGTTGAAAGTTAAGAGGTGCACCCTAGAGCTGAACCTCACTCCCTTCACAAACTCATATAGCTGATTACTGTACTAGTTCCCGAGTCAAATACCTCTTTTCATTATTTATTATTTATTCATTACATTAATTTTTTCGTCTGTGAACATGGCAGTTTCCCTCAACTTTACATTGGTATCATTTTCATTGCTCATTTTAAATAATTTTTTATTAATTTATTTATTTATTGCTGTTAATAAAGCTTTTTATTTTTTATTCAACCCATTTCCAGCAGCTGCAGTGATATATGTATGTAATCAGATCACTGATGAGTGTGCAAATTAACAAAAATTTATATGCTCAGGTCTCAAAAGTGAAAATATTGTTTTAAACTTCAATTTGTATTTTTCTTAATGGTGAATATTGGATTGTTTGATATTATAACCTTTTTTTACGATAATTATGTCAAATACTCAATAGGTGTTAGGTCACAAAATATGTTTGTCTTACATGTGAAGTTTTTTTTATGTTAACAGTGCTGAATGATCCCACACAGTTTTAGCGCTTCTTTGTGAATACTGTATAATTATTTATGTGATAAGGATGCATGCAAGAATCTCTAGAAGTTATGTTGGAGGGTCATGTAAATGCAAATGTGCCTTTGTTTTATAATTTACATTATGGTACACATACTATGCTTTTCATCATACAATCCAAATACAGAATGATATTAATTGTTGATATTATGAGTTAAGGGTTGGCGTTAAGTTTGAGAATTACAAGCAGTTCCATTATGGCTTTTTTTTTACGGTGATATGTATTTATTCTTAAATGTGGTGGTATGTCTCACTGGCTTATTTTTGTTCTCAGAGAAGTCTGCCAAGCTCTATACTGTTTGCTTTCATATTGTCCATCTCTCAGGTGGGAAGTTTAATAAACAACACATTGTAGGACTAGCTGTGTAGACTATTGTGGGTGAGAAAGTAATTTTGTCTTTCTAATTATAGTAGTGACCTTATATTTTGAACCAATCAATCCAGGAAAAAATGAAAGAGGCAGGGAGGTCAAGTTAGGTCACAGTGGTCATCCCTACTTTCAGCCCTCCGTTCCCAGGATCAAAACTAATTTTAAGACTTCAGTGCTCTTCAAATCTCAAGTTGTATAGGGTAGGTGATATATTACCAACAAAGTATGTCAAGGGAAGGTCTATGGTGTACCGGGAATGATGAGTCCAATTATTTGTCGCCTTGCCAATTATTGTGCATAAAAAATGAATAGTATGCACATGTTGTATATTTACTACCTAATGTTGAACTCTGGGAATTTGTGAGAAATATTTTTTGAACTATCATATTTATATCTCAGTAGAATGTGAGCCCTTGACTAATTTTGTGATGTAATTCACTCTTTCTTGTCTTGACAGTTGCCTTTGGATATTTTGTACAGATCTGTACATATGAAAATATTGTAAAAATGGGTATTTTCTTCCTTTACCAAATAAATTGGAAAGCAAAGAACATTGCATTATTACTGAGAACCCTACATATATCTTAAAAAGTTTACATAAAACAATGTAGATAACATGTTTAACATTAAAACATGATTACAGTGGACCCCCGCCTAACGAACACCCCGGAAATCGTACAATTATGTAAGTATAATATTGTAAGTGCTTGTGGAAGTGTATTTTTGGGGGTCTGAAATAGACTAACCTACATGACATTACTTCTTAAGGAAGTAAATTCGTTCGGTAATGGCACTTGAGCAGGCTTCTGGAATGAATTTTGTTCGTTAGGCGGGGTTCCACTGTAGTTGCAATGACTAGTACGAAGTAGAAGTCATGTGATGAGGTGGATTAATGGTTCACAGTTAATGTTAGTGACTGCTCGCATGGAATGTTTTATGTCTGGAGTAAGAAATAGTGCCACTGTGCAGATTGTCAGGTCATTCTGACTGACAGTCAGCATCTTGAGCTTTCTTAACTGGTACCAGCTTGCTGCACAACTGATTTTCCCCATCCTGTTGATCACTGTCCTTTCCCTGATGCCCCTTTTTTCCTTTACCATCTCTCTTACCTCTGTTGTAGCACTGAATGATCCTTGCGGGTTTAGTGCTTTCCATGGAACAGGAATTAAAATACTGTGTTCTGGATGAATTGAAAAAAATTACTGCTAGGTGAAGAGGGGCAGCAGGTGTAAGGAAGCATGTTCAACTTTTCATCTGTGTTGGGGATCAGTCTTAAGCCCTCAGTATGCAAGCTGAGAATGCTATCAACTAAGCCACAAGCTCTTGATTAAAGGAAATAAATAGACTTAGTCTCCTCTTCCTTGGATCAAACCTACATGTGCTACATGAACTCTATGGTTTTAGCACTTCCCCCATGGTTAATATAACTAAAATGCAATTATTTCACAGTTAATGTTTTCACTTGAATATATAAGTACATATACTGTAATAATAATAATAATGTAGATTGTAAATTGTTAATCAGCATAGGAAGCTAATAAAGCAGGGCAAGTCATACATGATGTCCCTAAGATGGCAGAGTCCTTTCCATAATGGGAAAGATTATGAAATGATATCAGTACCTTGGGCTGCACGGGTTTTGATTTTCCTCTCACAGAGATGTGCAAGACGTGTGAAGATTAAGTGCTTCTCATTTCCACTCACCTGAAGGCTTAAGTGCATAATGAGCCTGACGGGCTGATAGCTACCCACAAATATAATATCGACCTCATACCTCACTACCTTGATTTGCAAATTACTGGAACGTGATTTATAGGAGATTAGAGTAGTACTGTACTTTGAGACTAAAGCTGCAGGGAGACAGTATATTTTGTAGGTCCAAGGTCAGGAGCTGCATTTGAGGATTGAGGTTACATGATGACTTCGATTTGGGCACGATGAGCCTGGCAAGAACATTTGAAGTCATAAAACTGCCAGAACTTTGTATAATGATATTGGTAGTGGTAATAAGAGTAATTCAAATAGCACCAGTAGTGCCCGTCAGTTTCTCTGGTGACTAATATGACCCTTGTGGGTTTAGCGCTTGGTTTTGATGATAATGATAATCTGGTGACTAATTTAGAATCTTTGAAGTTCAAGAGACTGGTGTGGGACCTTGTGTGTATTAGTGTACAGTGGCAGTTTTATGTTTCCAGATCTTCCTTCCATGCACATCCTACCAAAGACAGTAATCAGGTAGCCCCAGCCCCCACATGCAGCACCTCACCTTAGACCCACTATAAATACTCCATCTACTTCATTTTTCTGTATTAAATTGATAAGATAAGATTTCTCCGGATTTTTAACCCCGGAAGGTTAGCCACCCAGGATAACCCAAGAAAGTCAGTGCGTCATCGAGGACTGTCTGTCTTATTTCCATTGGGGTCCTTAATCTTGTCCCCCAGGATGCGACCCACAACAGTCGACTAACACCCCAGGTACCTATTTGCTGCTAGGTGAACATGACAACAGGTGTAAGGAAACGTCGAAATGTTTCCACCCGCCGGGAATCGAACCCGGGCCCTCCATGTGTGAAGCGAGAGCTCTAGCCACCAGACCACTGGGCCCCTTGCTTGTGAAACATCTCCTTAATAAACATCTTAAAACTGCTCTTGTGTCTTATTAGTATTTAAGGACAATTTACAACCTTTAAGGATGGTGCTTTGATGCTGCTGACTGTAAAACCCATAAGGGGTTTAGCGCTTATTTTCAAATATTTTTGATGCAAGTGAAGGGTTCTTGATCAATGGAATTGGAGCTGCCCTTCCCTTTCTTGGATCAACCTGATTACCTTTTATTGTATATATATATATATATATATATATATATATATATATATATATATATATATATATATATATATATATATATAATATATATATATATATATATATATATATATATATATATATATATATATATATATATATATATATATATATATATATATATATATATATAATATATATATATATATATATATATATATATATATATATATATATATATATATATATATATATATATATATATATATATATATATATATATATATATATATATATATATATATATATATATATATATATATATATATATATATATATATATATATATATATATATATATATATATATATATATATATATATATATATATATATATATATATATATATATATATATATATATATATATATATATATATATATATATATATATATATATATATATATATATATATATATATATATATATATATATATATATATATATATATATATATAATCTGAAAGTGTTATAAACTTAATGATATTCAATACCGACAGGTAATTGAAACTGAAATTAATATTTTTAATTTCAAAATATCGTACAAATAATATAATAAGATAGTATACACATAATTTCTAGTAGACTTGATGATTTAAGACAAGTGCAACGTCTGGGTATCTTTATTTTTAAAATATCTGGGTATCTTCATTTTCATAATAAAACAAAGATACCCAGATGTTGCACATGTGTTTAACTGACATATGTGATTAATTTTGAAGGTGTATGGGTATGGAAATAAGTCACTGACTTTTTTGGGTTATCAAAGGTTCTCTACACATATGCTGCTATGTATGATAATATATGTAATTGTATTTGTGTATACCTGAATAAACTTACTTACTGGAGGGTCATGTATAGTGGTTTGAATTAGACACGTGCAACATCTGGGTATCTTCCCTTTTCAAATACCTGGGGAGAAAATTTGATAAACTCACTTTCAAAATAAAGATAACCAGATGCATCATGTAGTATGTCTAATTGACATACGTAACTAAATTTGAGGGTGTTGGAGTATGTATGAGTATATGGAGGGTGAGGTAGAGTGGTTGTGTGTTGGGAGGAAGAAGGTTATGTTGTGAAGGGTAGTTGGTGTGTGTGGCTGCAGGTGTCACTACCAGTGTGTGTTGTCAGAGCTGTCAAGTGGTGGTGGCAGTCCGCTATCGACCTGTGTTCAACACCACGCACACAATTCACCACAACCATTACTGGATAAAGCTCATCTTTCAATGGATTGAACAGTGATAGCGACCCAGGATGTCCGTGCGGGAGCTGTATGTTAAGGTCAGCAGCCTCCTGAGGGAGCTTACACCGGTCCTCTCTTCTCCTCTCTCATCTTGACTATTTCTTACTCTCTCACCGTCTTCTAAGTCAGTGTCATCATGATATCTCATTGTTATCTTCTTCCGCTGCCTATTTCTCTTATTTAACCTTGTATAATGAATGTTGTGGGTCCTGCAATATTACGTCCAAGTGACCCCATGGTACAAGAAATCTAAAGTCACTTATACTTATTATGGTATCCTGGGTTAAATTCTATGTAATATGCTATGTAAAACCTATGTAACAATTTAAATTAACGTATAAAATCTAAATAAAAGGTTACATTCCTAGCAGATAGTCTGCATGATGTTTTCCTTAATAAAGTTTTTAATCATATGTTGCAACAGTTAATAATATACATAGTACTATTATTGTTTTTCTAATATAAGTCAATGAGCAAAAGAATGGGAAACTTGGCTGGGTTAGAGATGTAAAAAAGGTTTGTTCTGTAAATTATCACTTAGTTACAATTATAATAATTGTTCTGGAAATGCAGACTGGGAAGTATCTATTGCAGGTATTTAATAATATAAGAAATGTTTAGAAAATAAGTAAATACCACACACAAATAACCCGCACATAGGAGGGAGGAGCTTACAACAACGTTTCGGTTCGACTTGGACCATTTACAAAGTGTCACTAACAAAAAGGAGAGGAGGAGGAGGGAGTATATATAGGCCAGCAGACAGGGACGGGATAAGAGGTAGTAGGAAAGGAGGAAGACAGGTAGTGGTAGAGGAAGTAGTAGTATCGGAGACAGTCAAATACTATGTGCGTGTTATTTGTGTATTGTTCCAGTCACAGTATTGTCTTTTTTGTTATTCAAGTAAATACCACGTTTTGATGTAAATGTTGTTACAAATGTTGATACAAATGTTGATACAAATGTTGTTACAAATGTTGTTACAAATTCTGCATTAACCTCTTAGATTTTTTCCCCTAAGAGTATAACACTAGAATTTTGACAAAACTGTACCTCGTTAGCATAGTGGAGGACTGAAGTAGGCCTATTGGCCTATGGTATACCAATCCAACTCTCACCCAGTTGTATACCTATGTGACCTATATTTAAAGCTACCCAAAGTTCTTGCCTCATTGATGTTACTTGTGGGTTTGTTCTACTCATCTACAACTCTTGCTAAACCAATACTTTCCTGTATCCTTCCTAAATCTAAATTTGTCCAACTTGAATCCATTGCTGCGAGCCCCGTCTTAGTTACGGTAACCCGTGGCCTGGTACAGTGGTCCGTGGCCTGGTACAGTGGCCCGTGGCCTGGTACAGTGGTCCGTGGCCTGGTACAGTGGCCCGTGGCCTGGTACAGTGGCCCGTGGCCTGGTACAGTGGCCCGTGGCCTGGTACAGTGGCCCGTGGCCTGGTACAGTGGCCCGTGGCCTGGTACAGTGGCCCATGGCCTGGTACAGTGGCCCGTGGCCTGGTACAGTGGCCCGTGGCCTGGTACAGTGGCCCGTGGCCTGGTACAGTGGCCCGTGGCCTGGTACAGTGGCCCGTGGCCTGGTACAGTGGCCCGTGGCCTGGTACAGTGGCTCGTGGCCTGGTAGGCAGCTCTCACGCTTCACACACTAAGTGTCCGTGGTTCAATCCTCGGCAAGGGGGAAAACGCTGGGCGTGTTTCCTTACACCTATTGTCCCCGTTCACCTAGCAAGAAAGTCGGTACCTGGGTGTTAGTCAACTGGTGTGGGTTGCATCCTGGGGGACAAGATTGAGAACCCCTAAGGAAATAAGACAGACAGTCCCCTCGATGACGCACTGTCTTTCTTGGGTTATCCTGGGTGGCTAACCCTCTGGGTTTAGAAATCTGAACAAAATCTCATCTTTTATTTTTATATCCCCTATATTCCTGTTTTCCATTTGTATACTATACTTCTATCACATTCCCCTTCAAGGTAACTTGTTGGCATTGAGGGGCTCCTGATCCAAGGAATTATACCTTTCTACTCCTTCACTGGATCAAATCTGGTAACCTCCATTTCTCCAGACACTGTATGGCTCCCTTATAGGTTTAACATGCTTCCATTAATAATCATCATAATGCACTAATAATAATATTTTATCATTATTATTATTATTAAGGGAGGTGACTTGATGTTGAAGGGCTCTTGATTCAAGTAATTGTATATATCTTCCTCTTCATGGGATCAGACCTGATTACTTCCCATTCCCTGGGTGTAGTGTATGTATAACTCCTGTTGGTTTAGCATTTCCTCTATGAAAATAATAATGGATGAATAAGATATGTGTGCAGCACTTGGTCATCTTTATTGTTGGAACATTTTGCTTGCTGGGCAAGCTTCTTCAGTCAAATATAGAGGTGACTTAAATACTGGAGACAGAAGAAACAGTGAAGAGGTAGACATGAGGTGAGTATTACCTCAGAATTGAGGAAGTAAGTACAGTGGACCCTCGGTTTTCGTCGATAATTCTTTCCAGAATGCTGTTCGAGTGCCGTTACCGAACGAATTTGTTCACATAAGGACGAATGTAAATTAGATTAGTCATTCAGACCCAGAAAAATACACTTACAAAAGCATTTACAAAAATACACTTTCATAATTGTTCGAGTTGGGAACTGTACGAAAATCGAGGGTTCACTGTACATACTGTATCAATAAGTACTGTAACAATAATATACCCACCCATTTCAACATATATTTGTCTAGCCTAGTTTTGAAGTGAAACAAAGTTTTCATTTCATTGATGCTGCTTGGGTGACCTAGTGCTGAATTCAACATGGCAATACAGTGGACCCCCGAGTTTCGTAAAAACTTCACTCCTGAAGTCTGCTCAAGTGCCATTACCGAACGAATTTACTCCCTTAAGGAAAAATTTCACGTAGGTTAGTCTATTTCAGACCCCCAAAAATACACTACCACAAGAACTTACAAAATTATACTTACATAATTGCACGATTTCCGGGGTATTCGTTAACCGAGGGTCCACTGTAGATGGAAATATATCTATCCTTTGCATTATTTTGTGTATTTAGCCCTGTCGGTTTTATTTCCTCTGTTACCATCACAAGAGTGCTCGCTGTTGCTTATGCTTTTGTATGGTTATAAATCTAAGATTACAAATATATTTTCCTTGTTAGAGCAACATTCTCCTGGATTAATATTAATTTATGAATAGGTTAGATTTATTGCTACGTTCTTTCAAAGGGAAATGACAGGTCTTGAGGGATATAAGATTTTATTTGGTTTATCAACTTTGAAAGTAAGTAAAGCAGGATAATCCCAGAAAGTTAATCTGTCTGGCTTATTTTTATTGAGATCCTTTGATCTTTCCCAGGATGCGACTCGCAACAGTTGGCTAACACCCCTAGGTACCCACTTATTACTAGGTGAACAAGGGCAACAGGTGTAAAGAAATATGCCCATTTCCATTCCTGCCAGTATTGAATTTAAGTTCTGCAGAAGTGGGCTGAAGGTGCTAGCACAAGATCTATACAGAGTATATACTGTATCTTGAAGCCTCTTGAGATTTGCTCACTGGAATGTTAACATACCAACTGGTTTTGTCTACCTGTTCTAACATTGTATGTATAGCAGTTTTTAATTATGTTCTGTTTATGCTGAAAAAGCTGCTTGTGACAGATGGTTGTATTATCCAATACAGTTGTACATACATCCATGTGAAAATCTCCAAGCATCACTATTTGTCTATTCTGGCTAAGCATAGACATTTTTGATCAGTGGTAGTTTGATCAGATTCCTAGGCAGGTAAGATGTATGGACAAGTCTCCTTACACCTGCTGCCCCTGTTCATCATTAAGTGGCACATGACTATTTGTCCTGCAACAGTTGCATTCTTGAGATATGCAAATAGCATGGGATTAAACAAAACTATACTGCTTTTTTTGTTTTGTTTTACTTTACAACCTGTAACATTTGCTTTTGCAGGTGCCATGAAAATCACCAGGTATTATTGCTATTTATTAATATGGTATCCTTACTGATAAACAATTATAACAGTAAATTAAATGCTTGTTAAATCTGCGTGAGACATGCAGTTATTGAAGCCATCAAAGAATAGCTCAACTCACTCCCTCTTTTCCCATGCTCTGACCAATTTCTCTCTATAGATAGTTAAGAAATGCTGGTTATATCAACCTGATCCTCTTCATATTTCTTAGGTAAATTACACAGTTGGAAAGACCTTGTCGTTTGTAACTTGGCTTCAGTTATGATATTACATTAATAATGGGGTGTGGCAGTGAATTGATTGTAACATTTTTTTTTAGAAACATGAAGTGTAATTTAACAAGGATGCACATAATTTTGCAATTGATTGCTTTCACTTAAAGTATACAGTATACTAAGGTATTTTTTATTGAAATTCACCAGTAATAAAAATACTGTGTCTGTAATACTTAAACCAAAAATTTAAACCCCAAGCACATATAAAGGGTGTGGGGGAAGTGGTATAGGCTGTATATTATTTATTTTACTGCACATCCTCTATCAGGCAATGTCACCTCTGCATCTGAATGTAATTTTAGTTTACTATGACTTTGTGAATTCTTCCATGCAAAAAAAAAAGTCCTAAATGTACTGATGTTGCTTTTGCTTAAAGTAAGTTGTTTGCACAAGAACACTGGGACTTTTTTTTATGTTGCGAGTGAACAGTGACAATCAGGTTTTGCAGAGAATGTTAAGAAATGTTGGTAATTGTATATTAGTCTTGTCAGCTTATGTTGTGTCATTAAGTTTTGACTATTGTACTTTAGTACAATATTTTGAATGTCTTGATCATATTGTCACATGTTCAGTATTCCTTGAGGGATGAGATTAGCATGCATAATCTTTCTTGGTACAGTAACTCAATCTCTGCTCTGGCAGTAAAGTAGTTTAAATGCATATCTGACTTTAGTTTTTCTAGGTGTGGGTTCAGCAGTGGTGTTGAATGTTAATGTTTATGTACAGTACATTTCAGAGAACAGGTTTTGTGTAACCCTTACTTCTAGAAATTTTTCTTTGATTTCATAAGTTGTTTCATGGGACAGTATACTATTTCTGGTCTCCCTTCCCTGAGGTCCACCTCCATTACTCTAAACTCTCTGGAGTGTGGGTGTGTGTGTATGTTTCATAACGACTTGGAGTTACAGGAGTTGAACTATGCTTGCAGTGGCTCATGTCACTGTTTAGTTTGTCATATATGTATTTTTAATTTCTTGTTGAGGGGAGAGGAAACCTGCACTCATCAACTTGTGCATGCAGAGGCTGATTTAAAGCGGTTGTTCCTCATTTCTTAATCTACATTTACTGGCGGTCCTGATCCCTTGCAATTTTAACCCTCTTATAAATACTCTTACTACTGTGTGTGTGTGTACTCGCCTATGTGTGTGTGTGTACATGTGTGTACATGTACGTACTCGCCTATTTGTGGTTGCATGGGTCGAGTCATAGCTCCTGGCCCCGCCTCTTCACTGATTGCTACTAGGTCCTCTCTCTCTGCTCCATGAGCTTTATCAAACATCGTCTTAAAACTGTATGGTTCCTGCCTCCACTACGTCACTTTCTAGGCTATACCACTTCCTGATAACTCTCTGACTGAAGAAATTCTTCCTAACATCCCTTTGACTCACAGGAGTTTTCAACTTCCAATTGTGATCCCTTGTTTCTGTGTCCCATCTCTGGAACATCCTGTCTTTGTCCACCTTGTCGATTCTTCGCAGTATTTTATACGTCGTTATCATGTCTCCCCTGACCCTCCTGTCCTCCAGTGTTGTCAGGCCGATTTCCCTTAACCTTTCTTCGTAGGACAATCCACTTAGCTCTGGAACTAGTCTTGTTGCAAACCTTTGTACTTTCTCTAATTTCTTGACGTGCTTGACCAGGTGTGGATTCCAAACTGGTGCTGCATACTCCAATATGGGCCTGACGTATATAGTGTACAGTCTTTTGAACTATTCCTTAATGAGGTATCGGAACACTATTCTTAGGTTTGCCAGACGCCCGTATGCTGCAGCAGTTATCTGATTGATGTGCACCTCAGGAGATGTGCTCGGTATTATACTCACCCCAAGATCTTTTTCCTTGAGTGAGGTTTGCAGTCTTTGGCCACCTAGACTATACTATGTCTGAGGTCTTCTTTGCCCTTCCCCGAGCTTCATGACTTTGCATTTGGCGGGGTTAAATTCAAGGAGCCAGTTGCTGGACCAGGCTTGTAGCCTGTCCAGGTCTCTTTGTAGTCCTGCCTGATCCTCGACCGATTTAATTCTCCTCATTAACTTCACATCATCTGCAAACAGGGACACTTCTGAGTCTATCTTTTCTGTTATGTCATTCACATATACCAAAAACAGCACAGGTTCTAGGACTGACCCCTGTGGAACCTCGCTCGTCACAGGCACCCACTCTGACACCTCGTCACGTACCATGACTCGTTGTTGCCTCCCTGTCAGATATTCTCTGATCCATTGCAGTGCCTTTCCTGTTATGCATGCCTGATCCTCTAGCTTTTGCAATAACCTCTTGTGAGGAACTGTGTCGAACGCCTTTTTGCAGTCCAAGAAAATGCAGTCTATCCACCCCTCTCTCTCGTGTCTTACTTCTGTTACCTTGTCATAAAACTCCAGTAGGTTTGTGACATAGGATTTTCCTTCCCTGAAACCGTGCTGGTTGTCGTTTATAAGCTTGTGTCTTTCTAGGTGCTCCACCACTCTCCTCCTGATGATCTTCTCCATGACTTTGCATACTATACACGTCAGTGACACAGGTCTGTAGTTTAATGCCTCGTGTCTGTCTCCTTTCTTAAAAATTGGGACTACATTTGCCATCTTCCATACCTCATGTAGTTGCCCAGTTTCAATGGATATGTTGAAGATTTTTGTTAGTGGCACACACAGCAGCTCTCTCTCTCTAAGGACCCACGGAGAGATGTTGTCTGGTCCCACTGCCTTTGAGGTATCAAATTCACATAGCAGCTTCACCTCCTCCTTGGTTTTGTATATTTCATCCAACACTTGTTGGTGTACCTCCCTATTCTGAATTCCTGGAGTCCTTCCTGTCTCCACTGTAAATAGTACCTCTTTATATCTCATGTTGAGCTCCTCACATATCTCTTAGTCGTTTCTTGTGAACTCCCCACCTTCCTTCCTCAGCCTGATTACCTGGTCCTTGACTGTTGTTTTCCTCCTGATGTGGCTATACAGCAGCTTCGGGTCAGATTTGACTTTTGATGCTACGTCATTTTCGTATTGTCGCTGAGCCTCCCTTCTTATCTGAGCATTTTTGTTTCTGGCTCTTCGGCTAATCTCTCTATTTTCCTGGGTCCTTTGTCTTCTGTACTTTTTCCATTCTCTAGTGCACTTAGTTTTTGCCTCCCTACACCTTTGGGTGAACCAAGAACTCGCTCTGGTCTTCCTATTATTTCTGTTTCCCTTGGGAACAAACCTCTCATCTGCCTCCTTGCATTTTGTTGTCACATAGTCTATCGTTTCTTTTCACTCCACTAGAGCTGAGTTGTCTGTCTGCTTCTCCACTGTTGTATTTCAGCTAAGTGGTTTTGTTGGAGACTCCATCTGCACACAGTAACCCTTTTAGCTTTCACTGTATCCTATCTGCTTTTCTGTTTCTGTTATGTTTTGTGGGAAGGGAAATGTCAAGGATACAAAGTTTAATAATTTGGGGGTATGAGGGGGGGATAATAATTGCATGTGGATGAGTCTACCTGGAGTCTACCTGGAGAGAATTCCAGGGGTTAACGCCCCCGCGGCCCGGTCTGTGACCAGGCCTCTTGTTGGACCAGAGCCTGATCAACCAGGCTGTTACTGCTGGCCGCACGGAGTCCAACGTACGAACCACAGCCCGATCAAATGCAAGAAAAGGCAAGAGTGAGGTTTGAGCTGCTTGACGAGACTTGTGTGGGAGGGATATTGAATTGATAAGAGGCAGTGAGGAAGGAGAGTGCCATGAAGAATATGTTTGAGAATAACAGGTAGGAGTGGGATGCAGGGAGTTGTGTTATATGGGAAGAGATTAGGAAAATGCTGATGTATTAAAAGAAGTTAAAGGGTTCAGTGGGAAGAGGCTATGAGACAAGGTAGAGGAGGGACAAGTAGGAGCCTTAGGAGGGTGGAAAAATGGAAAATGTTCATAGGTGGGGCAGGGAGAAGGACTATGAGTGTAAGTCTATTGCGGTGTGTTGATGAGCCCTCATCTGTTAGGATTCAGATGACAGGTGAGGTTGATATGCAGTGGTGGAGGGAAGAGAGGAACTGCAGATCTCTTGTGAAGCACAAGAGAGAGAAGGTGGGGGAAAGGGTCTTCTGAAGAAAAGTTTGGAGTTTTACGTAGGTGAAAGTTTTTTACATCGTGGTAACAAGCTGCTTCTCCCTTGTCATGCTTACTTCATTTAGTATGGTTTTCCTACCATATGTAATTATACAGATTTTTTTTTGCTTAATATGCTATCATGCAGGATGATTTTCCTGGCATGCTCATCTCAGGATGATTTTTGTCATACCCCATCAAATAGGATTGTTTTCGCTGTCATACTTCATCACACACGATGTTTTTGTCATACTCCATCATACTGGATGGTTTTCTTAAATTCCATCACAGGATGGGCATCATGCTCATTCTAATGAAATGTGTCAGCCGGTATGGGTGCAAACATTAGGACGTGTTTCCGTAAGACACCTACTGTCCCTGTTCACCTATCAGTAAAATAGGTACCTGAGTGTTAGTTGACTGGTGTGGGTCGCATCCTACCTGGAAGGCATTCCGGGGATCAACGCCCCCGCGGCCCGGTCCATGACCAGACCTCCTGGTGGATCAGGGCCTGATCAACTAGGCTGTTACTGCTGGCCGCACGCAGTCCAACGTACGAACCACAGCCGGTCAGTTTTGTCCTAGGGACAAAATTGACCTAATTTGCCCGAAATGCTCTGCATGTCATTGGGCTTTCTATATACTAGTATTGTCATTGATGTCAGCAAGGCCTGTAAACATTGTATATGTACTTGTAGAAATATATAATACTAATAATAATAATAACTGGAAGAGGGCGACGAGGTTATCGCCAAGCATTCCAGTATCTGTTCAGTAGCTAAGGCAACTTAAAAGGCTTCCTTTTAGCAGAGCTGGAATTATTATTGTGTGTAGCATTCAGTGTGATTTTTAATTGCATAACTAGGTATATCAGTCTAAAGTTTCTATTTTATACTTTTCTTTTTGTATATGAGATTTATAACATTGTAGGAATAGAAGCTGGTTTTATTTACATGATGTATTTCATCACAAGATAGGTTCTAATATAAAATAATAGTGTCACCTTGAGACGGGGGTGTAGCAGGATTAATATAGTGGGTCTTAAATCAGCGGAGAGGTTGCGGTTTATGTAGAGGGAAGGGAGGGATTCCAGGTCGTGACAAGTTAGGTACGCATTGGTGGAGGGGAAGTGGGTGAGAGGGAGGAGTGAAGGAACAATGGAGGTTGGGGCAGAAGGGGGGTTATACGGTCTGCAAGTGTTGGTGAGCACATAACCTGAGGCGTTGTTGGATCATCACTGACCACGTGATGTTTATTTTGGTGCTTGATCACTTAAGGAAAGAGGAGAGGTGCCTTGATGATGAGTTCTTAATCAAAAGAAATTGAAGCTATTCATCCCTTCCTCCTATTTCCCAAGTGTTTTATAACCCCAGTTAATCGCTTCCCTGTAATTACAGTCATAATAGTTAGGCACCGATGGTGACATTAGAATTTTATAGTATAATAGCATTACTACACTATACCCGCCATATTCTTTTTATTGCAAATGTTCAAACTACTTATTACCATAAATATTGTATATAATAATGATGACACAAGAGGACATATTCCTGTTTATGTTAATGTAAACCAGCTATATGTCCTATAGTATCATCATTATCACTTATACTTGAACGTTGGAAAGGACATCTGTGGGGTGTGATTTGCACAACTGTACAGTTTAAGAATTTGATTTATAAATAAAATTTTGATATCCAGGTAGCGACCATCATTTCTTACCATAAATTTTAGATAATTTTATTCTGTTTTGTCTCGTGTTATCATCCCTTGGGTTTAAAAAAAAAAAAAATTCCGAGAAGGCACGAATATCGATCAAAGGATGACGATTCGGTGTTTAAATACGCTGATAAGGTTATGGAGGGTATTTAATGTTCACTGCCCGAGACCTGTGTGAGGGGCGGTGTTGAATGTCATGCCACATCTAATAGTGGTTGTGTGTGGGGGGGGTCAAGTCTCGACTCCTGGTCCAGCTTCTAGGCTACTCACACACGTTTTGAACTATTCCTGGCATTGTCTGACCTATCATACCTACACTTAAAACTGTGTATGGACTGTGATGTTTGTGGGCGGTGACGAATGTATCAAGAACAATACACGTGAGGGAGGGACGTGACATGCATAGTGATGTAAGTGTGGTGGCTGATCAGACGTGATGTTATCGTGCTGTTGTTGCTGACATCACTACTATTACTGCTGCTGCTTTTGCTGCTGGAGTGGTGGTGAGCAGGCTTGGATGCGTTACATTTGTGACCGCTGAAGGTAGCGTGATCATTCATTATTGATGTGTATCAACTCACGTTACAGTGCATGTTCCTCATCCCGTCTCACCCCCTCATCTTCTCCAAGCGTGATGGAATGAGTTAGACGTGAAAGTAATGGAGGCAAATTCAGTGATTACGAGGACAGACTAAAAATATTCAACCCAACAACTCCGGAAAAGAGGTTGACCAAAGGGAATGTAAACTGCACGAAATTAGTCAAGTCGGTTGATAGAAGCTGAGAGGCTGGATCGGAACCGTGAGTTAACCCCCATCAAACCCAGCAAGATAAGTACACAGTTTAAGAAACAAGTGTAGCTACATTATAATGCCAGAAACCAGGAATGCTGGTTGAAGTAGCTGAAGTGCCAGTTTCATAAGCTGAGAAGATTTCCCTGCCAAGATGAGCACGGGATCTTAAGTTTAGCTTGTTTGGGAAAGACAGAAAACAGAATACATTAGTCTATATCAAAATTATTTACTAAGAAAGCCTAATTACTCTAGTTAGCCCTTAATTCTGTCCAGATATTTGAGGTACATTAGGAAGGTAAAGCACCATAAGAATTGATGAAAGGTTCTGATGAAGTGTAAGTTGTAGAAATATGACACTAAACACCACAAGTACGAGAGAGAGAGCCCAGGGTTGAACCAGAATGGTAAAGAAGTTAGTCTGGAATACAGTGCGCTGTGTGATCCCTGTGGTTTAGCGCTTCTATTTGATTATAATAATAATGGAATACAGGGATAATTAAAGGATATAGAAGAACTACAGAACAAGGAAGTTTACATAAACAGGAAGAAAAGACGAGCAAGAAATTACTATGTAAGTGTAAGATGTGAAAGTGAGAGAATGATACAGCGTCATAGATTAGTGGAACAAAAACTTCTCTTTAAATGCAAAAAGATGACCTTAGACAAATTCTGGGTATTTAATAAGAATGACAGAAACGCGCGAGAAACTTAGTAGAAGATTCCGGGAGATGTGCAAGGAGAGAGATAACAGGAGGAAACGGTGGAGCACTGGGCGCTGCGTACCTGTTGTTGGTTCCCACAGCTTGGTCCCAGACCACCCCTCAAGGAAGGTTCCTTGACGCTGGTGAGGGGCTTTTGATCTAGGGAATTGGATCTGCCCCGGATCCCTGAATTGAGCCTGAATACCTTTCATCCCCCTTCCCCCACATGCGCTGTATAATCCTACGGGTTTAGCGCTCTCCCATAATTATAATAATTGGTCCTAGACCAGGCCTCCTGGTTGATAACTTAATCAGTCAGTGATTTTAATTTCCTAAAGAGGAACAATAAAGTGAAAATAAATGAAATGAAGGTATTGCGGGAGTTGGACTCCTCGACAGCTACTTGTGTACTACAAGAAAGAAAAGAACCACATTATTTAGTGAGGGTCTTCAGCAACTCGCCAGGCAGCATAGATGATAGAAAACTGAAAGCTGCTAATGTGGCACCTAGAGAGACAGGAACAAAGACTTTATTCGGATTACTATCCTTGACGTTCTTGGCTCCTTACTTTAAGTTGAAGACGACGCGGGATGTGAGTAGAATGTAGACTGTGTTAAATGCTAGGTAGCATTTAATTCTTAGTCCTGTAATATGTCCTAGGCTGTATAGGGCATATTACAGGGGAAACGATGATCCCAGGTATCATTATATACATCTTCCCCACCTGCTTTGTGGCTCACCTGATTGAGGTTTTTCAACTGACCTGAGGAGAAGCCACAACTGAGAGATGCTTCCTTTCTTGTGGCAACCATCACCACCATCAAGCCTGCCATCTCACTGCCTGACGTGTCTTAATCACTTACTGACGTCTATAGTGCCAGCAGCACCACCTGAGAAATCTCACGGATAAGGCATAAACTGAAGATTGAGACACTTATGCCACTTATGCAACATATGGGAATCTTTATTAAGATTCCCAAATGTTGCATAAAGATTCCCATATGTTGCATAAGTGTCTCAATCTTCAACTTGTCGGTTTTCAGAACCATTTATCACAAGGCATAAACTGTTAATCGGTTTAAGCTAGAATGCTGAAGTCATGTTCCATGTAAAGCTTGCAGTGCCTGGTCGGTGATAAGGTCTCAGTGTGCGCGACATCCTCTCTCAGAGAACTTGTGGACACTACGAGTCGCCAGTGTTGGGCCACACTATATGAATCAATCCTTAGTCCTTTTACAAAATAACGTACGGCGGTTCGTAGTCTTTATACACATCATATGCCATTTAATCATCCTTTTTCACAACATAAGACTGTTCGTGGTCCTTATGCACAACATTAAACTGTAAACATCACTTCGTATTACATTGCTACTGTATAAACACCGTAGGACGTAGTGAGAGAAACGGGTATGGGGAGATAATGGCTTTTGTAATTCGTCGCGTGGAGCCTTACACAGGAGCTGAGGGATCGAGGGAACTGTTTTCCCCTGACCCCCACGCTGACCGATACAATGCCATCGGCACTCACGCCTGGCCTCGCTACCACCGTCACCATTATGTTGCTGTGAGTACCTCCACTGTGTTACCGTGAGTACCTGCACCTCAGACGTGTGTAGTCGAGCCAACAGACTTAGTGTCCAGTACCTGTGTTTGCTTCAGTACATCAGTTTGTTAGTCAATTTGTATCGGGTGCTTCTGAAAGGTTTTAAACAGGAATTAGAGCTATCCTCCCCGTTCTCGGATCATCCATGACTACCTTTCGTTCAAAGGCGTCGTGTCCACCCTCTCCCACATAAATACAAGATAATACTTGATGTTCCACCGAGGAGCAACTTTCAATCATAGCCAAGTATAATGATAATAGTAGTGTATCGACTATACGAGGCTTATTAATTTCACTTTGCACCTGTACACTTAACACCGAGAATACTTTAATTCCTAAAATATGAATTAAAATTAACACTGCACATCGCTGAGTTTATTTACTCTGCCCTGTATGTTACATAGCTGTCGGTATGTTATGTGTGAACTGTCGTTGTACTCTTGTGCTTGCAGAGGTTGAGTTTGATCTTAGTCCTGCCTCTTAAACTGACCGTTACTGGCTTTACACTCTTCTGACTTCGTGAACCTGTTAGGCCTATTCCTAAATTTGTGTATAGATCTTGTCTCAGAGTTTCGTGTCCGTGCGTGCTTGGGTTTGTGCATGCGTCCGCGCGCGCGCGAGTAAATGTACCTAGTCATGCTGTTTTTATTATTTGTATCCACACGTCCCTTCAAGGAGGATACTTTGATGCTAGTGAAGGGCTCTTGATCCAAGGAATTGGAGTTCACGTTCTTCCTCACATCGAACCCCCATTGCCTCCCATTTGTTCCTGGCTGTGTATAACCCCTACTGGTTTATCTCTTCTCCGTGAATAATAATAATTCATCATCATGTATATGTTATATAGTCTAATATCAGTTGAGCAGCTGTACTTAAAGCCTTACCTGCAGCCTCAGTCTTCAGAGGATTGGAAAACCAGAGGAGACATAATCACAACCTTTTAGATACTCAGAAACAGAGTAGACTGGGATTGACTTCGGCAGTGGAGGAAGTAGAACGAAGGGCAACAAATTAAATTATACTTACAAATGAGTCAGTCATAACAGAAGAGTTCTTTTAGCGTAATGGGTAGTGAACAGGTGTGGTTATTTATGGATATGTGATGGAAGCTAACTTCGTGTTTTGATTTATATGTAGCGATGGCAAATTCGAAAAGGGAGATCAGTAATCCGCCGAAGAGCATTGGCAGGGGCCCAAGGTCTAGAGCTCAGCTTCAAGGATAACACTATTTGAGTACAACTAGAAGAGTAAACACAAGCTGGAAGAAACTTCTCATCTTGTCCTTTAAAATGAATGCAGCCTCATGGTCTCTCTTTGAGCTTTTGTCTACACCGCTTGTTTGTGATGGTGTGGGTTAATGTTTGGTGTGCTGTGCTCTGCTGGTGTGGCACTAATGGATGGGGTGTGGTTTTACAAATGGTTGTGGTGTGGTTTACTAATGGTTGTGGTGGTGTGGTTTACTAATGGTTGTGGTGGTGTGGTTTACTAATGGTTGTGGTGGTGTGGTTTACTAATGGGTGTGGTGGTGTGGTTTACTAATGGTTGTGGTGGTGTGGTTTACTAATGGGTGTGGTGGTGTGGTTTACTAATGGGTGTGGTGGTGTGGGCTGGCATTGGTAGTTATGGTAGTGTGGCTTGGTGGTTGGGGTGGCTTTATGGCAGCAGTGATGTGACGGTATTCTCTCCACGACCTTCCTACCCTCACAAGCAATGCAGGTTCAGCACGTCGTGGGTGTTTAATCCTCTTTACTCAAGAATCGTCACTATGTAGATGATTCTCGGAAGATTGAGGGTTGGCGCACGCACACCTGCACTCAGATAGTGTCCTCTGCAACTTTTGACGTGCTACTCAGTGTGTTCCACATTTTTACTGTCTGTTCGCACTTTCGGCTTTACCGAGTTCGTTGAGGTTCTTGTATCTCTCGAAGTGCCTCTCTGCACCTCGGTGAACTTTTAGGTTTCAAATACAATTGAGCTCAGTTGACGCGACTTTAAGCTGATGCTGTTATGAAATTTTGTGGCATTAAAGTTTTATTTCTGTATGCATATTGTGAGTCAGCCTGGTTAACTAGGCAAGCATCAGACTAGCCTGACCTATGACCGGGCTCCGGGAGTAAAAAAAAACTCTGGGAACTCATCAAAGGTACATGCGAATCGTTTTGTTGCATAGAGCGCTGATTGACCTATTTATCCCTGTGTAAGTGTGCAGCACTTGCTGGCCTGCCTTGTGTAGTGGTGTGGGTGTAGGATGGTAGAGTGAAGCAGCCTCAGTCATACCTGCAACACCTGGGTAGGAGCCAGGTGTTGCCTCTTCTATGCTCTCCAGCTAGTCTCAACCACTTGTTTCTATTACTATCTTTTACATTCACTCCATCGCCACTATTTTCCCTGCTGCTGTTTCTGCTGTTGCTGTTACTACTGGCTCTGCTGCTGCTGCTGCTTTTCCGTAATCTTAATAAAATGAATATCGGGAAAGGAGTTCTTTGCACTTAAGCGGAATTCCAAATTAATGTAAACAAACTTCTTCGCGTGTCCTTGTAAAGCTAGTCTCATATATTATTCAGTGTTCACTTTATAATTGTCGTGATATGTTATGTGAGGGGAGGGAGGAGTGGAGGGAGAGGGAGATAAAGCGAGTGTTAATACAGAAAGTGGTTAAGAGCACTGAGGGTAGAAGGGGCGAACAAACGTGGAGAGATCGGCGGGACGGGGGGTCCGAGGTAGTATTGATGGATACACTATTATAACTAGAGCTTTGGTAAGTTGTGGAAGGAAGGAGGATAGGTAAGGATGGAATATGAAGGAGCAGTGGAGGGGGGTAATAAAGGTTAGTGGCCCAACCACTTTGGTGTATATAAGGTGCAGGTGTGTGTTATGCTTAATAATCAGATAATACCACCACCCATCAGACACACATGTATGCAAGATGCATACGCCCATGACAGTGAAATAGGTGGTACGTACATTTTTTTTTTTCAGCGCAGAAGGCAAGGTGTTTGGGCTAATTATAAGGCGTTTGCTGGAGCTGTTAGTCAGCTGATCAGATTCTGAGGCGGTGTTCTGCCGTAGATGGTTAGATGGATGAGAATGAGGGAACTAGGCAATCCATTTTTGTTTTAGTAATTTTATTTTATTTTTTTAACGTCACTTTTTAAAGTTTTAAATATTAAGTTTAGTTACATTAGGCTGGGTTATATAAATCTTTAAAAGGGTATATTCAATTCTACAAGTACATTAGAAAAGCAGGCCGCGGTACGTCTCGTAGCGAGGTGGCCTGGGAAAAATAGGAACCGTTGAAATCTGAACGTTTATCACTTGGTGCGAGAATGGACTGGACTAGCAGAAAGTTGAATGGTAGCAGATGGTATGTAGTGTAATATGTTGTGATGCATACATTCTTCCATTCAGCTAGGATGAGTCTTCATCCTTGACAGTATTGTGTGATGTACGGGAGGGTAACTGAGCTTCACACGCCCACACATAATTAATATTAATCCTGGAATTATCATGATTACTGTTGTGATGGGTTTATAGGCGAGAAGGAATAGTCGGTGACATATGGATTTAGAAGCATGAGGAAACGTGACCCAGAGATTACGGGTGTGTATAAGCCACCAAAGCGAGCAGTATGCAGCCACTGGGATAACAGTGAAGGAAGTGTATGGCTAATTCACCAGCTGTAAATGTGTGTATTACTTCCTTCCCTCTCCGTCTCCCTCCCTCATATTCTTCCTGGATGCTGCTAGGTCTGGCATTCCTGCTTCTCTTCCCAAGTATTTTAATTAGACCGTCAGTTGTAACACCACCTGGGGAGAGCGTCCCGGGGAGATTTTTTTTTAATTAACATCATTAGGTAGAATAATACCCTTTACCGAACACTGAAATACTTCTAGTAGGTACTGGAGTTTCTTGCTCACAAGACTGAGGTGTTTTTCTTAGATAAAATATGACGTTTCAGGACTGTTTTCTTACACAGGATATGACATTCCTGAAGGACGGTCAAGTAGTCTCCTCAGTTCACACACTGAGGGACCAGGAATAACTCCCTGTCTGGGGTGTAGCGTGGGGCATGTTTCCTTACACCTGCTGCTCCTATTCACCTAGTACTTGGGTACTAGTCGACTATTGCGGGTCGCATCCTGGGGGAAATAAGCCACTGGAAATAAGCCAGATAGTTCCCAATGTCGCACTGACTTGAGTGGGTTATCCTGGGTGGCTTACCCTTCCCCGGGTTAAGAAATCCCAACAAAAACTCTTAACTCCAACAACACTGGAGTTTTTTAACACATTTTTCCCATGGATGCGACCTACAGCAGCCGGCTAACACACAGGTACCTATTTTTACTGCTAGGTTGGTAGGGGTTGTAAGGAAACTTCTCCGTGCCAGGGAATAGAACGTGGTACCCTGCGGTTGTGAGTTGAATGGCAGGGAGGAAGGGATATTGCACCTCGGGTGAGGTCCCCAGGTTTGTGGGGGTGGGGTGAGGGACCCAGGTGTGAGGGGTGAGCGCCCCCAGGTGTGAGGGGTGAGCGCCCCCAGGTGTGAGGGGAGGAGGGTTAAAGACGCTCTTAAGTTTTCAAGTTGGGTGGAAGGGGGATTGCCTGGAGTAGGGGGCAATCTCCCTCTACCGCTCGCCAGTGGGGGGTAGAGGGAGTGGAAAGGAGAGAAAGGAAAAGACAGGTGAGGTATTTTTTTTACTTAACGAGATTATATATAACCCCAAGATACAACTGCTCTTGTATATTAGTTTAGCTTTGTGGTGGTGGCTTACCAGTAGGGCTTGTACCTTTTAGTTACACGGACAAACAGTCTCGCTTTTTTATCATTCTCTCTACTCAGTATGGTTTTCCTCAGTGGCGTCGTAAGGGGTGACACCATCAAGGGGTGACACCATAGAGACTCTAAAGAAGGTGACACTAATGCACAAAACAATGCTGCACCAACATAAGAGAAAAATCCTTCGTTTCTATATAGCCTATTATATGATTACAGAGTACAAATAGGCCTATATAGGGAAAATCATTGATTTTGATATTGCAGGATTGAAAGCAAGGAAATGTAAGATCTGATTCATTGAGATGTTGCCTGTACTCAAGGTCAAATCGGAACTAGTGTTTCTCTGATATTGCAATGTTTTTCTTTATTTATTTTTTCATTGTTGAAGATGAATAAATGTAGCATCTGTTGCCTGTACTCAAAGTGGTATGTGAGTTTGTTTCCTCTATATTACTACGATTGCTATCATTAATAAAGTTGAGAAGTATTCTTCTGTTCGGTTTATGGCCCTTAAACGTTCTCATTGCTAAACATTAGTCACTGGTCATGCAGTAGTGACGTAACTGGAGTTTACTCCCCCCCGCCCTTGGATTTCATGGGGATGACACCAAAGATGCCGCCCCGGGTGACACCAACCCTAGCAACGCCACTGGTTTTCCTGTTTTATTTCACTCTGGATTATTTTCCTATCTCCTTCATGAAGGATGGTTTTTCTGTCATTCACCATCATATATGATGATTTTCCTGCCATACACTATGACAAATTTCATAAAATTATTTTCCTCACGTACATCAACATGCAGGATAGATTCATATAGATATCAACATGAGCTGGAAAACTTCAGTATGGCAGGGTATGATGGTTAAGCATGCCACTGTGGGCTCAGTAGCTATGGCTGCTTTACAGGCTTCCTTCCAGCAAGGCTACACTTACATGTGAAAATTATCATCCTAGAGGAAGAGAGGGGAAGGGAGACATACATGGGATTATGCACGGGAAAATATTTGGAGGTGATGGGCAGATATTTCATAGGGAGGGAGGGAGCTGAGGTTATGAAGGGGAAAAAGGGTGTGAGGGGAGGGGAAAAGAGTAATGGAGGGAGCGAGAGAACGAGCACTTGAAAGGCTTGACGCCTAGTATTGCGTGTACAGGTGGGTGGGTTACTGTATGATGTCTTGGCTCAGGTGAGTCACGTACTCTGTACCAGTAACCCTCATTCTCACTCATAATAGTACTTTATGGTCTCAAAATAGCACTCGTATTCTCATAAAAGGTCTCATACTTGCTTCATACCTCATCCTATGGAGCATTGTCAGAAACGAATTAGCAAATTAACTTGTAGAACAGTACAGATAGGAACTAGCAGATCAATTATTCATCATAATGAAATGTGCCAAGTTACAGATTTCTAAGGAGAATGTAACGAGGACAGTAGATTGCAAAAAGTTGTTACTGCTAGACTAAGCCTAGGCTATCAATATCTCTGGCTGTATGTTTAGTATGGAGAAGTCAATGACAAAATGCAGTTTGTGGACAGACAGGGCCATACACTGGAGCATTATATCTTAGTGTCCAAACATCCAACCTTTCAGACACCTCCATGCAGACTTTACAGGATATGGCAAAACACTTCATTGTTAATGATAAGATATCTGAAATCTTGTGTTAAATCCACATTTTTTCATCGACTAGATGAACAAACTGTTTATATACAAATTGCAGCCCAGCTATGACCAATGTTTTCTGTGGTAATAAGATATAACGTTTTGAGATAGTACTCCTTACTGTACTGTGTACAACAACTATATGGAAAAATTGTAAAATACAAAAATGACTAATATTTCTTTCTAGTGATGTAACAATGTTCAGTGGGATTTGAGAAAGACCTATTGTGACTGTAATCCTGTTTTTTGCTCTACCGCTCTCAGGATGAGCTGCGGATGCACAGTAAACTAGCCACTCAGGCGGCACGACTAAACTAACTTCATACCTCAATTTACATTAGTAACTAACTCGCTGTATATTCGTGTGTGGGCCGAGCCTCTGCTCGTGGCTCCGTCTCTGTAACTACTACCGACCACCTTTATTTGTATGACACATTGCTGAGCGAGCTTTTGTTGGGACTACGTTTCACTTATGTAGAGCTTTATTGAACTAGCTTACATGCCTTGATAAATCTCTACACAGAGCCAAACGTTGTGCCAATAAAAACTTGTTTTACAAGACCTCTTTTCTTCACTTACCGCCAGTATGTCGTTTGCATTCAGCTTTATTTGGTTACTTGCCTCTTGTGCCCTCATATGTATGGTACTCTTAAACACTATGCACTTCACCTCGACCATTTTCTCAGCTAGGTAGTTCCATTTTGTTACTGTGCTAAGACGATAGTAGTATTTCCTAAAGCATTCAGGTTCGTGTTACTGTTTTATCTTCACCTCTGCCCATATTCCTCGCATTTTAAATATATTAGCCCTTATTTGCTTTTTCATATCTGAGTAAAACGTATGCCGCAATTCTTTTATGATCATCTTTTTGAAGTTGGTAAGGTTAATTTCCACTAGTCTCCTCGGCACGGGTGAAACGCTGGGCATGTTTCTTTACACCTGCTGCCCCTGTTCACCTAGCAGTAAGTGGTAATTGGATGTTAGCAGACTGTTATGGGTCGCATCCTGGGGGGACAAGAGTAACTGAAATTACCCGAAATGCTGTGCATTACCAGGAGTTTTCTGTATGGTATGTCAGTGATGTCAGCTAGGTCTGTGTATCAGTTGTATAATGTACCTGTAGAAATAAATATTATTATTATTAATTATTAACATTTAGAATATGCTTGATTAGGTGTGGGCTCCATGTTGATACCGCGTTCTAGGATAATCCTTAAATGACGTGTTGTGTTGATAGCCTTGCTTACGCGGCTTAAAATATGTAGGTGACTTCTGACCCCCTCCCACCCGTCCGGATGGGAGTCATTCTTGGACTGTATGTGACATTTGATACCTACACCTGTCCTGGAGAGAAGGGGAAGAGGACACCTTGGGATGGAAGTAACCTTTGACCTCTCGTACCAGTCCTGGAGGGAGGAGGGACAAACACAGTGAGGGTAACGTAAAGATGGTGTGGGCTGGAGATTGGGCAGGCTGAGTGTTGGACGTATTCAAGACAGCGGTTTGCTTCTCCACGCTCCTTGATTACACGAACTCCACGACATGGGTGGAGTGTAGTGGAGAGGGCAAGGTGGACTGAAGTGGAGAGGAAGAAATAGCAAAACATGGAGAAATAATTTGGTAAAAGGAATGGAAGGAGAAATTAACAGAGGGAATGGGAAGGATAGTGTATAACGGAGAGAGGGCAGGGAAGAGGAATGACTTCCTGGTGATGGTTCCTGGGACCATTTCACACCTATAACAAAAGAAATCAGTGTGCTTAGAGCGTGAAGAAATGCACACCATGTAGTTATCTCTTAGTATATGTATTGTACCCTCCTGCTTTTATATGTGGTGTATTTTACGCCTGCCGTTCCTCCTGCTGTTGTACACACGTCTTTTTTTCTTGCTTCTGTTGAGTACACGATACACTGTTAGGATATTTACACATTCTCAATTATTTGGTTGAAGGAGTTTATGCGAACATGAAAGTTCACAAAATAGTTGTCTATGCATTCTATATATCTATGATATATGTATATATACATGGGGCTGTTGGTGTACAGAGTACAAGTGCCTGATAGTATCATCAGAGGCTTGACGTCTCGTTTTGAAGGTTCTTGTTATCCAGCCTATCATCTACTTCGTAATTTTGATACTAACACTTGTAGTTTTTGTTAATTTGTTAATAGTGCACAAATAATCCTCACAGATAAATTTATGACGACGTTTCGATCCGACTTAGACCACTAACTAGTCACAAAGAGAAGGGAAGGGAACAGAATATATTCGAGATGGAGGCGGGGGCGGGAGTGATTGAATGGGAGGGAATAGTAATGTAGTATTTAGAAAAAAGAACAAGAAGCACAATACCGTGACTGGAACAATACACAAATAACCCGCACAGAGAGAGCTTATGGCGACGTTTCGGTCCGACTTGGACCATTCTCCTATGTGTGGGCGGTTTGTGTATAGTAGTTAGTATTGGAAGTTAGTAGTAGTAGGGCAGGAGGGAGTGTGAGGCAGGGCAGGAGGGAGAGTGAGGCAGGGCAGGAGGGAGAGTGAGGCAGGGCAGGAGGGAGTGAGGCAGGGCAGGAGGGAGTGTGAGGCAGGGCAGGAGGGAGAGTGATGCAGGGAAAGGAGGGAGTGTGAGGCAGGGCAGGAAGGAGTGTGAGGCAGGGCAGGAGGGAGAGTGAGGCAGGGCAGGAGGGAGTGTGAGGCAGGGCAGGAGGGAGAGTGATGCAGGGCAAGGAGGGAGTGTGAGGCAGGGCAAGGAGGGAGTGTGAGGCAGGGCAAGGAGGGAGTGTGAGGCAGGGCAGGAGGGAGTGTGAGGCAGGGCAGGAGGGAGTGTGAGGCATGGCAGGAGGGAGTGTGAGGCATGGCAGGAGGGAGTGTGAGGCAGGGCAGGAGGGAGAGTGAGGCAGGGCAGGAGGGAGTGTGAGGCAGGGCAGGAGGGAGTGTGAGGCAGGGCAGGAGGGAGAGTGATGCAGGGCAAGGAGGGGGAGTGAGGCTTGTTGCTGGGAGGGTAGGATAGGAGGTCGTGACGTCATCTGCTGTGCTTCCTGCAAGACTAGTTGTCCTAAAAATACGTTTCACACATTTTATCTTTTGTTTTTACATTTTTCTGGTAAAATATAATATTCAGATTTTTTTTTTAAATTTGCACCAACACTAATTTTAGCAACCTCACCTAACTTTCCAGAATTAACGCGGCCTTTAGCTTATTTTAGGTCAGCCTTAATATACCACCGATATTTATATCCAACACAATATATATATATATATATATATATATATATATATATATATATATATATATATATATATATATATATATATATATATGTCGTGCCGATTAGGTAAAACTGGTCAATTAGCAAGAACTCATCTAAAATTAAGTCCTTTCTAAAATTTTTCTTATACGTTTAAAGACATATTTTTTCATTTATGTTAATGTAAGAATTTATAATTTTGTACCAAGAGAAACTTTGAAAACCTACCTAACCTTATTACAACAAGCGCAATTTAATTTAGCCTAACCCAACTAAATATATTTTAGATACGTTAACATTAATTTAATAAAAAACAAACACAATTAAATATATTTTTTTCGTTATGTTCAGAATGATTTTGGCGAAATTATTGCATACACAAATTTTCACTTGACTTATATGGCAAGGTGAGCGTTTGTATTTAAGCCAAAATCGCAAGTTTTACCTAATCGGCACGACATTATATATATATATATATATATATATATATATATATATATATATATATATATATATATATATATATATATATATATATATATATATAACATACACACACAGAATAACCACATTATCAAGGATAATGTGAGAAATCACGAAAGTGCTTGGAATTTCACTTAGTCCAGTTTGAGCGAAAGTAGTCATAAGATTCCTCTCGGGTTATTTGTGAATTGTTGAAGCAATGGAATTGTAACTTTGTTCTTAAAAGTTGATTTTGCCACAAATTAGGAAATTAAAAAAATCGCCACAGTACGTCTGGCAACGACGTACTGTTGGATAAAAAGAGGCAACGTTTCAATTTGAACGTTTATTAATTAAACTTTATCCTTTGGAAGGAGGTGGCAATATGGTGAAAGACTCTTGATCCGAGGAATTGGAACTATTCTTTACGGATGAAACCAGTTTGCCTCCAGTTTTTCCCAGTCGCTGTATGACCATCGCGGGCTTAGCAAGTCCCCGTGAACATAATACTTGAATAATAATAATTAGTAAAAATAATGAAAGGGATGTAGGGTGGACAAGCGAGGGGTGGCGCTGATGACGTCACAGTGATCCTTGAGAGTGGGGTCAACATCAATGTGGTCTTGGTCCCAGACCAACTGACACTAACATAGGCCCAGCACCCGTATTGAGCTTGGTCTTCCCACGGACCCCGTCACCTTATACCCCTTCCCCCTACCAATCTATCTATTTCTATCTCTCTCTCCTTCTGTCCTTCCCTTAAAATACTTATTTTCAGCACAGTTTTAACAGTTAAACTAAGAGTTCTTATATTTATTAACAAGCTAATAGCTGTTACTTGGTTCAATTTGTTTAAAATCTTTCCAGCATTCTCTTTATTAAGAAAACATACATAGAGGGAACAGGATGAAGTTGGAGCCAGCGATGGGTAAGATATTTGGTCAGTTTATTACATTAATATTTGTGTGAACATGTTCCGAGCTCCAGTCTTTCTAGGAATAAATGATCTCAGACGAAGTGATGTTCTTGAGAAAGGTACAGCCAGAGTATAGTTGCTGAATGCTGCCTGTTCTGTTGTGTAGAAGCTGCCTTCTCTGTGTCCACAAAGTGGAGCCAAGAGTGGTATCTTGGCAGCACTAGTCTTGTACACTACATTAAGATCATCTACATCTTTCCGGTGTTGAAGGCTCTGCTGAAATGACAAATCCATCTAGGCTGGATCCAGACGAGAAATAAATTGACTTGTACGATTCTCTGTTCTGTCGAGAAGTCGTAGATGAGACGGGAAGGGGGATGAACCAGTCCAAGAAAGTGGTGTATATTCAAGGTAAGAACACACTTCTTCGTGCAGAGTTTTGAAGCCACTGCTGTCGAGGACAGTAGTTATGAAACACTTTAGTGATGTTAGCTGCTTTGCATGCAAGATTTACCAAGTGATTCTTCATGGACATTAAGTCATATTTCATCACTAGGATATCAACTTTAGCACCGAGCTCTAACACTTCCATTCATTCTTATCACAGTTCCAGTATTAGCATCTTCCTCAATTTCTCCCTCTCTTCCCCTCTCCCACAGACCGACGTCACCACTCCCACACACAACAAAAGCCAGCCTCCCGCCGCATTACAAATTCTCACTACATTTGCTCAGCCAATTTGGTCACCCACTTGTCTAACCTGCAAGCGTCACACAGACACAGTAATACTATATCGTTTAGTTAGTTCTCAATGATTAGTAGTATTCTAATCTGTTTTCCTATCTTTAATTAGCAATTCTTTGTCCTCGATGGCTGTGATGTTCACTGTTCCTGATATTACATTAGTGGTACATAATACTGACAAATTGGTGAATAAGACACGTGTGTAAAACTTTAGAATCTTTTCTTTGAAGATTTCGCCAACCAGTGATTTCTTCCCATCAATACTAAGATTATATACGGAAAAATCACTTGATTATATAGTGGAAGATGAAGTAATCAACCCCCCTCAGTCTTGAAGGTGTTCAGTACCTCAATGTTGACGAATCTAAAGCAGAGGGGCAGCAGGATGAACACTTGTATGCGGGGGATACCTTGGTTTTGCACCTGTCTTAATTCATCAGCTGGTCTTGATGGCCGTGGCTGTTCAAAACCGTGCCCAGGCTTTTGTCAGTATAATTATTTATAAAAACTGTGTGGGCTACACTTGTGTATGATAGTTAACATAGTGTAGGCTACACTTGTGTATAACATAGTGTGGGGCTACATTTGTGTATGATAGGTAACACTCTGGGTAAGGGTTGCTGTGTTTCTCTTTCACAGGATTGTTTTCACGTTCTGTTCCATCATACCGGAGAGTTTATCATCAGCCGGAAGGGTTTTTAATGTTATAATCCATCGTATACCAGGTATGCCCTCCAGGTATATTCGGGTTGGTGAAAGTGGACGTGGGGGTGAGTGGTGGAGGTGTAGGTGAGTGTGATGGGCGTGGATGCTCTCAGTGTTCCTTGTTATTCCAGTGTGTGGCAGTAACTGCTCCTCTCCGTTATCTTTCCTTGAGATTTCTTTTTGCTCACATTTTTTTCTTAAACTCTTCCTGACTCTCTCCGTTGCCTTTTGTCATTGCTATTATTACTGCTTCTATTTTGGCTGTTGTTGTTCACTGACGTAGAAGCCAAAGAGGGGTTGTCAGATCAAGAGATTTTTGTTGCTTTTCTTTGCGGGCGGCAGGGAGGTGAGTGTGTGGCTTCCTGGACCTGAGGGAAGTGTGACGCCACCACTACACTGAGGGGAAATACTGAGGCAGAATGGGGCTTCAGGGCAGCAGTAGGGGACTTGAGAGGTGAGGGGAGGGGAGGAAGGGCAGGAGATACAGAGGGGTAGGAAACAAGGTCACTAAAAGGTCACAAGGTGTTATATATATATATATAATATATATATATATATATATATATATATATATATATATATATATATATATATATATATATATATATATATATATATATATATATATATATATATATATATATATATATATATATATATATATATATATATATATATATATATATATAAACTCGGAAACGTGCGAAATTTGAACAAACATTCTCTCCACAGTAGGCTTCGAACTTGCACACTGTATCAAAGTACACAGTACTTATCAAAAGTACTATGTACTTTGATACAGAGTGTGCAGTTCGAACCCTGCTGTGGACTGAGAGATAATATTTGTTAAAATTTCTCCCGTATATAGTGTGATGCACACGGTGTGTGATGGTGTCAAGGGGTGAGGAGGTAATGGTGATGAGAATTGATGGAACCTGTTTACCTTGGTGTGTGTGTGTGTGTGTGTGTGCGTGTGCGTGCGTGCGTGCGTGCTTGTGATGCTCAGACCAAGAGGGGGGGACTCCCCCTACTTACTATCTTGTTGCTCCACCTTCCCGGTTCTGCCCCCCTCTTCTAACATGATTCTCTTCTTCCCTTACCCATGCTCTCTTTCCATTACATAATACTCTTCTTCCCTCACTGATCCTCTCCTCGCTTAATCCTCTCCAGTTATTTTGACGCCGTCTTCTCCGCTAGCCTAGCATTCCTACTAGCTAAGATGTCTCCTAGCTGCACCACAACAACACTTCTAGGCAGGGATAGTCACCTAGGATAACCACCCGTTTGTTATCAGGTGACATTCCTGATTCCATCATCCTCCTCTTCCTTTTCCTCCCCCGTCCCCTCCTCCACATCTCCCTCCTCTCCCCATATCTCCTCCCCTCCTCCGTATTTCCCCCTCCCATCACCACCCCCACATCTCCCTCCCCTCCATCTTGCCCTCCCGACGATCCTAATTCGTAAATTTGGAAAAGTCTGATGCGTGTTTCAATCTTATTTACGAGTATCTTTTAATACATTTTTACTTTTACATTTTTTTATTACTTATTTTATTATGCGGAGCCAGTGTTAGACGACACCTGCCTTCATTTTCAACTGTACAATAAACCCAGTGAGGAGCAGGGGTGCGGTGGGGACAATACGGGAGCACTGTATTAACATCCGGGCTCCCAGACTATTCAACATCTTACCAGAAGATATCCGAAACATGGCTGGAACCAGTGTAGAAGCCTTCAAGAGGAAACTGGACAAATATCTTCACCAGGTGCCAGATCAACCAGGCTGTGATGGATATGTGGGGCAGCGGGCCTCCAGCAGCAACAGCCTGGTTGACCAGGCAAGCACCAGACGAGCCTGGCCCATGGCTGGGCTCAGAGAGTAGTTAAACTCTCGAAACTCTTCAAAGGTATATCAAAAGTACTAATTTTTTTTTAACGGTCTTAAGGTTTTATTTGTAGAATCGCGGTAAACCCGTAGGGATTATGTAGCCCCTGGGGAATTGGGAGGCAGTCAGGTTGGTATACTCCAGGTTACAAAGAACGGGAGGATCAAGCCCAGTCACATATATCAAGAGCCCCCTCGCCGGCATCAAGGCACCCCTCCCCTCCGTAAGGAATCAACAAAGATAAGAGTCTTAGTAAAGCTGTATACTGAGCGAAACGTTTTCTCAAAGGTTGGTTTACAACGTCTCTTTTTCAGTTGTTCAACTGATGTTGGAAGTATTTTAGGCTCCAGCAGCGAGTCTCGCCTCTTGAAGACTCTCTTCAGTCACCACCTTGGTGATATTGCAGTCACCACCTTGGTGATATTGCAGTCCACTTGAATGTTGCAACCACCTTGGTGATATTGCAGTCACCACTGGTGATTGCAGTCCCCCTGGTGATATTGCAGTCACCACCTTGGTGATATTGCAGTCACCACCTTGGTGATATTGCAGTCACCACCTTGGTGATATTGCAGTCACCACCTTGGTGATATTGCAGTCACCACCTTGGTGATATTGCAGTCACCACCTTGGTGATATTGCAGTCACCACCTTGGTGATATTCTCAATTTGATGCAGTCACCTGGTGATCACACCCGTATGCAGTCACCTTGGTGATATTCAGCATGTAGTGAATAAGTAACACACGTAAAACAGTTAGTTATCTTTATTGTCGAAACGGTTCGTCTGTTATCAGGCTTCTTCAGTCGAATGCAGAGATGACTTAAATATTGCAACCAGTAAAAGCTGTGGAGAGGTAAATGTGAGGGGATCAGTCCCTCAGTCTTGAAGTAATATGAGTACCTCAGCCTTGTAATAATAATATTAAAGTTGTGGGTATTTCAGCCTTGATCACTGCTTGTCTTGATCAGTATTGTGTACCATTAATGTACCGGAAGCGTCGTGAACCTCCATTAATAAATATTTTTCTATTTACTTGAATGGTTATCTTCATTCTTGGCTGTAAACAACTGTATCACTAACTAAATCAAAGTTTTGTCTGTGCCTCGCTGCGCTGCGCCTCACCATCAAACTTTGTGATACTGATAAGTCTATAAGTTATATACCTGCTGTGAAGAGTGTATGGTACCTGCTACCCACTATCCCTCAGTGTGGGGGGAGGAAAGGGGAAGCACCACCCCTTTACTCTGTAGGAAAGAAGAAACTCAATATATTGGTATGTGGGTCTGGAGGGGATTCAAGGCGGCTCTTTCCCTCCTTCCCTTCTTTCTCGCCTTCCCCTTTCCTCTCCCCCTCCCCTTCCCCTTTCCTCTTTCCCCCTCCCTCTTCCCACCTCTCCCTTCCCTTGCCTTCCATACCCAAACTTTTTTTTTTTGGTGGTTCCTCTCCTCTTCTGCTATCTTTCCCTCCTAGTTCCTCCTCCCCCCCCCCAACCCCTTTCTTGGGTAATCCAAGTAGTGAGCGAGTAGATAGTGGTACCAGAGATAAGTGGGTTATCATGTGTTAGGTAAGGGATGGGTAGAGGTGTGCGGGGTGGGTAGTGGTGTGGGAGCATTGGTAGAGGTGTGGGGGTGGGTAGTGGTGTGGGAGCATGGGTAGAGGTGTGGGGGGTGGGTAGTGGTGTGGGAGCATGGGTAGAGGTGTGGGTAGTGGTGTGGGAGCATGGGTAGAGGTGTGGGGGATGTATTGGTCTGGTTAGGGATAAGAATCACCTGGTGTATATACACAGCAGGTGAGTCACCTGGTGTGCTGGTATTTAATAATACCTTATCTGCTACATACTAAATTTCTCTCGTGAATCTCCTCCAGCGCTGGTATATATAGGTGTATGTCAAGAACGTCAGTGTATGCACGTATATTTTCATGTGTCCACAGCTCCAGTATATCTACGTCCATAGGCACGTCAGCATATGCACTGATATCTACGTCCATAGGCACGTCAGCATATGCACGGATATCTACGTCCATAGGACGTCAGCATATCACGGATATCTACGTCATAGACGTCAGTATATGCACTGATATCTACGTCCATAGGGCACGTCAGCATATGCACGGATATCTATGTCCATAGGCACGTCAGCATATGCACGGATATCACGTCCATAGGCAGTCAGTATATGCACTGATATCTACGTCCATAGGGACGTCAGCATATGCACGGATATCTACGTCCATAGGCACGTCAGCATATGCACTGATATCTACGTCCATAGGGACGTCAGCATATGCACGGATATCTACGTCCATAGGCACGTCAGCATATGCACTGATATCTACGTCCATAGGCACGTCAGCATATGCACGGATATCTACGTTCATAGGCACGTCAGCATATGCACGGATATCTACGTCCATAGGCACGTCAGTATATGCACTGATATCTACGTCCATAGGCACGTCAGCATATGCACGGATATCTACGTCCATAGGCACGTCAGCATATGCACGGATATCTAGGTCCATAGGCACGTCAGCATATGCACGGATATCTACGTCCATAGGCACGTCAGTATATGCGCGTATATCTACATTCGTCTCCACCCTAATACGTGCTCTTCATTCCGTGGTACGAGCGGTGCTTTCAGCATTTACATATCTGTTAAGCAAGTTCCACAGGAGAATGAGAGACTGATCTCTGAGGTTTTGTATTCCAGGAATCCCTCAGGTATACATTACCTCCTTGAGGAGGTCTTGCAATATTGACATATATGCGTCTGAAGGACTCGCTACGATTTAGCCTCTTTTGACGGGCTGTATACACTGAGAGAGGTATATATGCTGAGCTTAATGTAATCTCTATTTTAGGGATTAAAGTATTCTTGTCTGGTGGTGAAAAGGTTAAGTGAAACTTTAATGACCTTAGTGTAGTCGATTGGCTTGAAACCCCCAATGCCATTATGAATATAATAATAATAATAATATAATAATTATTATTATTATTATTATAATACTAATAATAACGCAATAACAATACAAATAATTTAAACACACGTACGTATGTGTGTGTACTCACCTAGTTGTGGTTGCAGGGGTCGAGTCATAGCTCCTGGCCCCGCCTCTTCACTCTGTGTGTGTGTGCAACTGTAACACTTGGTTATGTTTAATAGGGAAACGTTGCGTCTGCACGTAGGGTTTCTTCAGTGGAAGAAATGTGTTGTGCAAGCGAAATTGTTAGGTAAGAAAGATAGCCAGGTGTTAAACACGTGTCTTGTTGATCAACTTGTCTGTATTGTATACCATTATTAATGTGATGAGAACATTATTATGATAATACTGTTGGTTATAAGTTAAGACTTATTGTATCTTAATCATTAAATACCAACAATACAAACACGAGGACTGCTTGATGTAAGAGCTAGAGAGGTGTGCAAACGTACACACAGTACTGTACATTACAAACACTACTACTGTCTGATGTAAGATGGGGAGAGGAGCACAAACGTACACAGTATGCAGAACCAGGCAAGTGTTGCCTTATCAGTAACGTTGCATTGGCTGTCGAGACCATCTACTGATAACAACCTTGTCAAATTGTTAGAAATTATTATTT
>WNWK01003025.1:97500-182500 GCA_009830355.1 Cherax destructor
ATTGAAGGATTCCGGTGGAAATAAACAGGTTTGACAACATGGCTTTATTCGGTTATCGTCAGTTATTAACCCTCCTAATTATTAATCCGACCAAAATCTTGCATAATTACAGCTCAGACGGAGTTAACATAGGCGATCCTGGGGGAACTAAGTTAACGTACGTACGTGTGTGTGTCTACACTTTTTTTTAGACAACCTGTAGGTAAACACAATGAGGCACGTCAAGTTTTGCGTGTACATGTAGTGTGTTATTATTGTGGGGGCTTACAGTGCTTGGTGCCCCATATATCGTGAGACTTTGTAATAAAACGACTAAGGGGAGCCTGGTGAGGGGGAAAATAAGGAATGGTAATCATAGGAATTACGTGTAGGGAGAGGGAGGATGAGGAAGTTGTATGGTGGTCTGTGGCTCAGGAAGAGGACGAGTCGTGGAGGCGAAGAGGTAGCAATGTTTTTTTTACATCAGGTAAACAGATGATTAAATTTTACCCAAAATTTAAGTGTTCTTACACATTATGTAACACTCCAGCAAGTACTGGAATGTTCTTAAACATTATGTAACACTCAAGCAAGTACTGGAATGTTCTTAAACATTATGTAACACTCCAGCAAGTACTGGAATGTTCTTAAACATTATGTAACACTCCAGCAAGTACTGGAATGTTCTTAAACATTATGTAACACTCCAGCAAGTACTGGAATGTTCTTAAACATTATGTAACACTCCAGCAAGTACTGGAGTGTTCTTAAACATTATGTAACACTCAAGCAAGTACTAGTTTCTTAAACAGGATATAATACTCCATTAGTTCTGTAATTTTCCTCTGTGACCCACAATAGTGGGCTAACACACAAGTTTACTGCTAGGTGGGCAGTGGCAGCATTTTTTTTGGCTTCACAAGTCTTAGTTACCATTTTTTCCTAGGCACATGTCGATTAGACACTAGGCCTGTTGTATGTATGTATGTATGTGTGTGTGTAAGGAAACACTTCGAAATGTTTCCGCCCCGCCGGGAATTGAACCCGGGCCCTCCGTGCGTGAAGCGGGAGCTTTAGCCACCAGGCCACCTCTGTCTCTCTCTAACTCTGTCTCTATCCTCTCTCTGTCTCTCTCCTCTCTCTCTCTCCCCTCTCTGTCTCTCTCCTCTCTGTCTCTCTCCTTTCTCTGTCTCTCCTATCTCTGTCTCTCCTCTCTCTGTCTCTCTCCTCTCTCTGTCTCTCTCCTCTCTGTCTCTCCTCTCTGTCTCTCTCCTCTCTGTCTCCTCTCTCTGTCTCTCCTCCCTCTCTCTCCTCTCTGTCTCTCTCCTCTCTGTCTCTCCTCTCTGTCTCTCTCCTCTCTCTGTCTCTCTCTCATATATATATATATATATATATATATATATATATGCCGAATAGGTAAAATGGTCAATTAGCAAGAACTCATTTAAAATTAAGTCATTTCAAAATTGTTCTCTTATGCAGATATATTTTTTTATTTATGTTAATGTAAAAATTAATAACTTTGTACCAGAAGAACCTTAGAAAACATAGCTAACCTTATTATAACAAGCGCAGTTTAATTTAGCTTAATGAAACTAAATATATTTTAGATAAGTTTACAATAATATAATAAACGAACACAATGAAATATATATTTTTTCGTTAGGTTCAGGATGATTTTTGCGAAATTATTGCATACATAAATTTTCGCTTGCCTTATTCGGCAAGAAAAGAGTTTATATATATATATATATATATATATATATATATATATATATATATATATATATATGCGAATGGTAGAGATACTAGGCCTCTTGCGTGGGTGGAGGTGCAGGTGGCTGGTAAGTTAGGTGATACAGACGATAAATACTTCTCAATGATCACAGCCACTGAAACAAATCTGCTCTTAAATACGATCCGGTTTTCATAGTTTAGCTTTCTGATGACCACAGAGATTGTCGAAACTCAATATTATGTTATTGTTTATGCCAGTGATGGTTTTAGTGTTGTACAGCGATATGCTTGTCCAGATGAAGATCTGTGTAGCGCCATATAAACCTGGCCCAGGACCGGCATGCTGGAGTAGCAAAACTCTTGAAACCCATCGAAGGTATATATATACACACACTGTTATTCGTATATACACACACGCTGGTATTCGTAAACACACACTGGTATTTTGTATTCTTGACCTTTTCTCCAGATTTTTGTGATAGGTAATGGCAATAGGCAGCAAGTGGCAGTTTCAGACATTTAAACAGATTTTATTTTTTATCTTTACTGCGTTGCACCCACTGTGGGTGACAAAGAAACACTGTGGGTGACAAAGCAACACTGGGTGACAAAGCAAAATTGTGGGTGTATTAATATTGGTAGAATTACGGACAATATGTTAAGTAAAAGCTCCTGGAGAGCGAAACGTTGCCACAATAAAATGTGACATTAGTTGCATTTGTGTCCTTTTACTTAACTCTGTGGGTGACAAAGCAACATTGTGGCTGATAAAGTAACATTGTGGTTGACAAACTAACATTGTGGTTGACAGACTAACATTATGGGTGATAAAGCCAACACCGCCAACACGGAAGCATGATCACTGATCCGAAATCTGTGGTAAATTGGGGTGAATTCCAGGCGTGGAACAGCGGCGATTTCCTGTGCTAGTGGTGGGGGCGTGAGAGCCTGGCTGACTCAACCACCACCTCTGTGATCACATTACCAACGCCCCTTATTACTCAGTATTGCAACAATAATGTAGTAACAATAACCAAAAATTTGATAAAGCTACACTAAACGATGCAGTAAAATAAAAGGTTATAATAATTAATAATTTGTGGGGAATTAGTTTATTGGGCTGTTTTAGAGTGTGGTACATTGATCAGTTAACTCATTGGCAGAATCACTCCTCAAAGATTCCCTGTAGGACTTTTATAAGTGGCTAGGTTTCAACGACCACCTTCCACCTCGATAACACCTACTAGAGATCCAGCTTCCCACACCCACCCAGCCTTAGACTGAAACAAACTTCTTAGCTAACTCTCCATGCACACACGAGTCATTTATTTAGAAACAACTGATCTAGAGTATGTGATTCACATGACTTATCAGACTTCTTGCGTTGACTATCAATTTATTAGTGTTCCTCTGAGTGGACGGTGTATTTAAATTTCCTAAATATTCTATTTGTTAGTGGACATCATATGGAATAACGATCAATAATGAGTTTATAACTAGGAGTAATAAAAGATAAATACTATAAACACACCACTTAACATCCCCCCCCCACTAACCTGCGTTATTTGGCAGATATCAGTAACGCCTCACCCCCTCCCCTTAGCTACTGTATATAATGAATAACAAGGCACAATACCGTGACTGGAACGACTTGTGCCATTAACTAGCCACCATCAGACTAGTTACCATTAACTAGTGACTGGGTAATGGTGCATATCGGACCGAAACGTCGTCATAAGTTTGTCTACTATGTGCGGGTTATTTACATACAGTACATAGTTGGCCAGCCAACTAAACTACTGCACTTATTGGATGTTTGTATTAAATGTACCTGGGAAGCGATCCTATAGTTGTGTGAAGTAAGTTGTTGATACCTTTCAACACGTGGGAAGCATATCCTTAGGCTTGCAGCATGCACTCCAGTATCACCCATTTCTGTGTATCATGTTGATATAAACTTGTATTTGTATTTTATTTGTGTCTTAAGCATTCTCATTATTTGATCTTCCAGTCCCGCTTAATTCACCTTGTGGAGCCGTCAACTTGCTTCCAGTTAACCAGCTTGCAGAAGAGTATATATACTGAGAGTTGTATATCTGTATATACATGGAGTTGACTTTAATCCTTACCTTTAGTATTGAACTATTTTTAGTGGTGAACAGGTGATATGCAGCATCAGTGACCATTATCCAGTCGAAAGACAATTAACCTAATGAATCTGCCGAGAATAATTATAATAAATATTAATGAGAAAGAGAGAGTAGCACAAGGTGGTGTACCATGAGGTGACCAGCACCCAGTAGCTCAGGTGACTCATGGGGTGCATACTGTATTCAGGAGTAGGGAACCTGTACTACCTCTCGTGGGTGGGAGGGAGAGATGGCATCACACTAGGCTAGTTCTTGGATTTGCTTCTATAGTACTGACTGAGCGGGTCTAAGCAGAGTTAATTGTGGTGTGTTGTGTTTGTAAGTTCTAATTGTAGGTTGGTTTATTATTATTATTGTTATTTTTTCCTATAATCTTGACTGGTAAAAACTTTGGTATCCTTTCTTGATTATATTTAAAGTGTCCTCTAAGAAGGGGGACAGGCTAGCAAATGGGAAGTGGTCATCATTGTGTCAGTATATAATAAGGGTGAACTGTTGAGTCTCTCAAACTACACACGCTTGGTTAACGACGCATCAGCAAAACTATACTAGAGTAGGTTTTAAATTAATGTAGAATAAGTGGGGAAGGGGGGGGAACACAATCTTGTATACTAAATTCGTGTTCGTTAGGGTTATGGCAATAATACAAAGAAAACGGATGGTCAGCATTCACTTCTGTTCTGGAGGCTGTGAGATATTAGAGGATCGGATCTGGTAGCTGAGAGATACATAAGGTCAGTTACCGCAGTGAATGAGAGCCTTTTGCATCGTTCCTTTTTTTTTATTTGAGGTTTTAGGTACAGTGTGCATGTACAAATAACACTGATGTTGTATTCGTAGAAACAGACAAATTATCACCATTTTTAATGAAGACATTCTCTGAACCGGGTTTTAAGATACGAACTGCGGTAAGGAAATCATTGAAGCAGCACAAGAAGAGTGACACAGCATTACAACTCTTTCAGTCATCGGGAAATGAAACCTGTGTGTAATCGGCAGATATCCCGAGGCAGCAGAAGGCTAGTAGGCCTGCTGCAGTGTTTCTCGATTCTTATATTCTTCAGAGAAAACCTCTTCACGTGGAACAGTCGGAAGTGGGGTCCCCCATGAACACGTGCTGACCCCGGTCATGTTCACCAAAAACCCGCACTTTGGAGATAATTCTTATGACGACGTTTCTGTCACTGCTGGACCATTGTCAGGTCTTGGCAATTGTGACTTGGCAATGGTCCAGGAGAGACCGAAACGTTGTCATAAGAGTTCTCTCCCAAGTACACTTGTGTAGGTAATTCTTACAACCACGGTATTGTGCGTTCTTATTCCCCCTCCTGATGCTAATTTATGTAAGCGATTTACAAAGAGATACAGTATATGAGTCGAACCTGATCGCTGCCTCTTATTCACCAAGGCGATGCTGTATGGCCCCTTTGGGTTTAACGCGCTCATGAATGTAATACTACTACCAATAATAATAATGAATCAAAGTGGTACAAGTGACAGTACTGTAGTTGGGACAATTTTCATCATGAGGTCAAGAACAATGTTGAAAATCAGAGACTGGAATCTTACGAGATGATTGAAATAAAATGATCAGGTGGAGTGTTAAATGAATGATGAAGTATAATGTAGAAACACACGTAATATAAATGAAAGTGGCACTAGACTCTATGAAGACTATGAAACGTGATTATATCTCAGAAAGAAAGACTTCATATTATTAACCCCGGAGAGTTAATAACCCAGGATAACCAAAGACAACCAAGCGCTGTGGCTTATTTTCATTGGGTTCCTTAGGTCATCTTGGATACGATTCACAACAATCGTCTAAGACCTAGGTGTTCGTTTAGTTCTAGGTGAACAGGGGCAGAACATGTAATGACACTTGCCTGTATGTCTCTCCTCGCCCAAGATAGAGCCCGGGTATTTTGTGTTAAGTGGAAGGATGTGTCACTGAGATGAAATACTTATCAGGAAGACCCACCACAAGATGACATCAATACACAGTGAAGGACTTGTACACAATTACCCTTCATATTACAACTGTCAACACTAAGGCTGGAAAGCTCTTATCAAACTCTTCACAAACCTTGCTAACACCAAAATTAAAACATGTAATATAGATGGAAAAAGGTGGGATATGCAACGAAATGTATTCCAGCTTTATTTAATAAGAATTAGGAAGAGTGAAAACGGTAGGAATATCTTCGTTGGAAGACTAGGCTAAACAAGGAAGACAGTGACTATAATTATGTTCATAACAGATGAGAATCTCGGCACTAACAATGCAAAGAAAACACCATAGTTTATTATTTTTTATGGAGGAAAAAAAGTGGAGAAGGGACATAATATATGGTTAAGAGAAGGCCGTGTGTGTGTTTACTTACCTATTTGTGGTGCAGGGGTCGATTCATAGCTCCTGGCCCCGCCTCTTTGCTGGTCGGCACTAGGTCCACTCTTCCTGTGCCAAGAGCCATATCGTACCTCTTCTTAAAGCTGTGTATGGATCCTACCTCCACTACTTCAATCTCCAGATTGCTCCACTTCCTGACAACTTTAAGGCTGAAGAAATACTTCCTAACATCCGTATGACTCATGTGTTTGCGTGCGTGCGCACGCGCGCGTACTGCACTTCTGCAAACTTGAAAACATTGACTAATTATAGAAGACTGATCGCGACAAATTTTCTCCCTATGCCTGTTTCCACCCCTCTCCCCATCCCTCCCCCCCACACTCACGCTCACACACACACGTCAAGGATACAAAACTGTGAGTAGTTGTGCTTGTATTTCGTCAGTGAAAATATGCGGCGGCGGCGGTCATATGATGACCAGCTCTGTGACTAAGCAACAACTGGCGTACCTGTGTTCGACATTCATCCGGTTTTTAAGAAAAAATAAGCCCACAACTTATCACCTCGTAACCTACTTCCTTACACTGCTCTCTCACACCCGTTAGTGCATGCAGGTATCCCACACAATGAAACCTGTATATACAAGCTGGTCCAACCTGTTTCTCCCAGCACCTCCAACAAACTACCCACTCACGTTTTCCTTCTAAATTTCCCTTCTTCTTTTGTCTCTTACTAGTGCCTGCCACACCCACAATAAATTATTCCCCCTTTCCCTCCCGTAACCCATCCTCTCACGTTTTATTTTTTTCTCGTCTAGTTCCTGTCTATATTAACAAGCTAAGAACTTTTACTTGCCTCAGCTCGTTTAAATCCTTTCCTAGCATTATCTTTTTTTTAACTATTTATTTTGAAGTAAAAATAGAAAACAGGATGAGGTTTTGGAGTCAGTTGTGGGTCAGAGATTTCGCCAGTTGACTTTATTTCATTAATTAATGTTTGTATGTTGTGTAAACATGTTCCAGACAAGTCATTCTAAGAATAAATGATCTACATCTTGAGAAGGGTACAGCCAGAGTATAGTTCCTGTATGCTACAAGTTTTGTTGTGTAGAAGCTGTCCACAAAGTGGAACCAAGAATGGTATCTTGAGACAGCACTGACCTTGTACATAACAGTAAGATCATCCACATCTCTCCGGTGTTGAAGGCTCTGCTGAAATGACAAATCCATCCAGTTTGGGTCCAGGCGAGAAATATATCAGACTTGCACGGTTCGCTATACTGTCCAGAAATCGTAGCTAAGATTGGGGAAGAGTTGCAGGCAATCCAAACTAGTGGTCCAAACTCAGGGTGAAAATTTAATTGTTCCTCGTGGAGAGTTTTGTTAGTTTCTTGGCTGCCTTGCTCGCAACATTTACCACGTGAGTCTTCATAGACATTGTGGAGTCCTTGTTCACTCCTAGGATATCCACTTCATCCACGGCCTCTAACACTTTTTCCATTCATTTTTATCAGAGTTCCGTTTTTAGCATTGTGTTGTTTAGAGACAATAATTTTGTATTTTCTTAGAAGCCAGTATAACTTTCCTTTCTTTTTCCCAGGTTGAGACAGTTGTAAGCTGGTGATTGATGTACCTAAGAACAGTTGGCATTTCCTCTCTGCATAAGTAAATGTTAGAGTACAGTCATCTGCATAAGCATGGTATTTCTGGATGGGATGAAGTAGGTAATTGAAATAATCATTCCACAATAATGGACGAAGCGCACTTGTGGAATACTGACACCTACTGAGTTGATAAGAGACTGTTCCAGTTAGAACTAATCTTAAGAGCTGTAGCTCTGAGCCAGATTCGAATGCTTTTAGTTTTGCAGAGTGCCTGGTGCAATACCCTGTCGAAGGCACCAGCAGTGTCCAATGCCAGCATAAAGCTGATCCTGGATTCATCCATTGGCTAGTGCCATAAAGTGGAGAGGTTAAACAGCTTCAGAGCTACATTTTCTGAAGCCATATTGACCGTCACAAAGAAGAGTGATAGTTTTTGACGGGAGTGACAGCAGTCTGTAGTTGATTATCACTCGCTTCTAATTTATCTGAATTGATACATATTTTTTTCACAGAGGTCATATACTGTTGTGTAAGGCAGAGTTGATAGAGGCAAATGAGAGGTAATGCTAACTGGCCAGCACATCTCAGCAGTCGTGGGTTTCCCTTACCTGATTCCACAGGCTTTTCTTTTAAGGAGATATACTTCATCCTGTCTTATTGCCACCTCCAGTAACTTATGTACATATATTGCGACTAGCAGTGGAGACGCAGACACAGCCAGAGACAGACAGCCAGAGACAGACAGACGAGACAGACAGACGAGACAGGCAGACGAGACAGGCAGACGAGACAGGCAGACGAGACAGGCAGGCAGACAGACGAGACAGGCAGGCAGACAGACGAGACAGACAGGCAGGCAGGCAGACAGACGAGACAGGCAGGCAGACAGACGAGACAGGCAGGCAGACAGACGAGACAGGCAGGCAGACAGACGAGACAGGCAGGCAGACAGACGAGACAGGCAGGCAGACAGACGAGACAGGCAGGCAGACAGACGAGACAGGCAGGCAGCAGACGAGACAGGCAGGCAGCGACGAGACGGCAGGCAGGCAGACGAGACAGGCAGGCGCGACGAGACAGGCAGGCAGCAGACGAGACAGGCAGGCAGGCAGACGAGACAGGCAGGCAGGCAGACGAGACAGAGACAGGCAGGCGAGACGAGACGGCAGCAGACGAGACAGGCAGGCAGACGAGACAGAAAGACAGACGAGACACACACACACACACACACACACACACACACAGAGGACACAGACAGCACAGACAACAGCAGACAGACACACACACCACAGACAGAGCAGGCACAGAGACACACACAGACAGACCAGAAACACAGACAGACACAGGAACACAACAGACAGCAGGACACACAGACAGACACGAGACACACAGACAGACCAGAGACACACACAGACAGACACAGACACACAGACAGACACAGGACACACACGACAGACACAGACACAACAGACAGCACGAGACACACAGACAGACACGAGACAAACAGACAGACGAGACACACACGACAGACACGAGACACACACAGCACAGCACACGAGACGAGACACAGACAGACACGAGACACACACAGACAGACACGAGACACACACAGACAGACACGAGACACACACAGACAGACACGAGACACACACAGACAGACACGAGACACACACAGACAGACACGAGACACACACAGACAGACACGAGACACACACAGACAGACACGAGACACACACAGACAGACACGAGACACACACAGACAGACACAGAGACACACACAGACAGACACAGCACACACACAGACCAGACACACACAGACAGACACAGAGACACACACAGACAGACACAGAGCACACACACACAGAACACACACAGACACGAGACACACACACAGACAGACACACACAACACGAGACACACACAGACAGACACGAGACACACACAGACAGCACGAGACACACACGACAGACACAAACACAGACAGACACGAGACACACACACAACACAGACACACAACAAAACAGACACACACAACAGACCACACACACACAGACCACACACACAGACACACACACAACACACACACAGACCAACACACACACAGACGCACACACACACAGACCACCCACACACAGACCCCACACACACAGACCACACACACACAGACCACACACACAGACCACGACACACACACACACGACACACCACACACAGACCACACACACACAGACCACACACACACAGACCACACACACACAGACCACACACACACAGACCACACACACACAGACCACACACACACAGACCACACACACACAGACCACACACACACACACGACACACACACACACACACAGACGACACACACACACACACACACACAGACAGACGAGATACACACACACACACACACACAGACAGACGAGATACACACACACACACACAGAGACGAGATACACACACAGACAGACGAGACACACACACAGACGAGACACACACACACACACAGACGAGACACACACACACACACACATGGAGCAGGGAGAGGACCTAGTAGCAATCAGTGAAGAGGCGGGGCCAGGAGCTATGAATCGACCTCTGCAACCACAAATAGGTGAGTACACACACACACACACACACACACACACAGGATGTTCCAGAAAGGGGACACAAAAACAAGGGGTCACAATTGGAAGTTGAAGACTCAGATGAGTCAAAGGGATGTTAGGAAGTATTTCTTCAGCCATAGAGTAATCAGGAAGTGGAATAGTCTAGCAAGTGATGTAGTGGAGGCAGGAACCATACATAGCTTTAAGACGAGATATGATAAAGCTCATGAAGCAGGGAGAGAATGGACCCAGTAGCGGTCAGTGAAGAGGCGGGGCCAGGAGCTGAGTCTCGACCCCTGCAACCACAATTAGGTGTGTCCTCCCCTCTCCCCCTCACTTTTCACACGGACAGATTTCATTACCTTGTATGTACAACTCATTCTGTGTGATGAAGTATGACAGGGAAAACATGTCTAGGTTTTGTTTGCACCATGTAACACACACCAGGGCAGCCCTTATATTCACTCTTATAAAGTACATTACTTATATTGTTTAGGAGTCCTGCAGACAGAGTTCAACATTTATATTTTGGAAACTAAAGCAGTTCTTGCTAGGTGACTTATCATTATCGTTTGCTTTTGTCTAACACTCCTAAGTGTCTGATGCTTTTATTAGTGCGAGTTCTGTGGTATAAACCTCGGCCATTGATATTGACAAGTGGTTTAACAAAACACGCGAGTAAACCCTAGGATATATTAGAAAACGTTTCCGTCCTGGGTTGGTTCCAAGATCTAAACGTTTTCTAATATGCTTTAGTGTTTATTCAAGTGTCGTTTTAAACCACACTAATTCTAGGTTGAGTAACTGGAACGTAGAGACAAGTATAGTGTAGTGGGCGTTAACACCCATGTTGACTGTGTTGGTTTTTTTCTGGCCAACCCCACCCATCACCACCTATAATGTCACCTGACTGTCTCAGTAAAACCGAAATTTTTATGGGTAAAGTCTTCTCTGACACCTATTTAGAAGAACCTAGAGATTCCATACGGCTGAAAGACTACTCGATGCGTTGACGTAGGAAGACAGTGTGGTAATTACCGCATTACCACCAGGTGGGGATACCATAATGGAGTGTCGCTACGATACTCGTCACTCTCACAGAAATTACTCTGAAAGCCGCCCCAAAGTGGTCAGGCCTCTTAACCTTTATCTTTCTTCCTGTCTACCCACAACTTTTAACCTTTCTCACCTCTCTTCCTGTCTACCCACAATCTTTAACCTTTCTTATCTCTCTTCCTGTCTACCCACAACCCTTCTTGCTGTTCTACCCTCCATTCTAAACCTAAAACAAATATTGTGTGTCCTAGGTTTCAAAATATGCTCGTGTAGATAAGCATCGTACACCTCAATGTAAACAAGTCAGTGTCCTTATAGAGCAGGAAAACCATCGTGTGTGATGAAATATAGAAGGAAAAAATAATTCTTTATGAAGGAATATAGGTTAAATCTACACAGTGTGATACCAATGTGTGTGCCTTCATGCATGTGACAGGTCATCCCGAGACACTGCAATGTCCACGAAATTGTAGCTGCAGCTCTGCTGGAAGGCAGCCTTTAAAGCTGCCGTGGTTACTAAGCTCATAGTGGAATGCATGATAATATCCTCACATCCCTACTGAGTCTTTCAACTCAGGCTGATAAGTTTCATTGCCTCGTATATAAAACCTATCCTGTATGATGAAGTATGATACTATATAAAACCACTGTATGATGAAGCATCATGCTTCTTGTATGATGGAATGTGACAGGGAAACCATCCTGTGTGATAGAATATGGCAGGGAAACCATCCTGTGTGATAGAATATGGCAGGGAAACCATCCTGAGTGATAGAATATGGCAGGGAAACCATCCTGTGTGATAGAATATGGCAGGGAAACCATCCTGTGTGATAGAATATGGCAGGGAAACCATCCTGAGTGATAGAATATGGCAGGGAAACCATCCTGAGTGATAGAATATGGCAGGGAAACCATCCTGAGTGATAGAATATGGCAGGGAAACCATCCTGAGTGATAGAATATGGCAGGGAAACCATCCTGTGTGATAGAATATGGCAGGGAAACCATCCTGTGTGATAGAACATGGCAGGGAAACCATCCTGTGTGATAGAATATGGCAGGGAAACCATCCTGTGTGATAGAATATGGCAGGGAAACCATCCTGTGTGATAGAATATGGCAGGGAAACCATCCTGAGTGATAGAACATGGCAGGGAAACCATCCTGTGTAATAGAACATGGCAGGGAAACCATCCTGAGTGATAGAACATGGCAGGGAAACCATCCTGAGTGATAGAACATGGCAGGGAAACCATCCTGTGTAATAGAACATGGCAGGGAAACCATCCTGAGTGATAGAACATGGCAGGGAAACCATCCTGTGTAATAGAACATGGCAGGGAAACTACCCCGTGTGATAGAACATGGCAGGGAAACCATCCTGTGTAATAGAACATGGCAGGGAAACCATCCTGAGTGATAGAACATGGCAGGGAAACCATCCTGTGTAATAGAATATGGCAGGGAAACTACCCCGTGTGATAGAACATGGCAGGGAAACTACCCCGTGTGATAGAATATGGCAGGGAAACTACCCCGTGTGATAGAATATGGCAGGGAAACCATCCTGTGTAATAGAACATGGCAGGGAAACTACCCCGTGTGATAGAATATGGCAGGGAAACTACCCCGTGTGATAGAATATGGCAGGGAACATACCCCGTGTGATAGAATATGGCAGGGAAACTACCCCGTGTGATGCAGCATGAGAGGAAAGTCATCTTGTGTGATAGAATATAGCAGTAAAAATTATTCTATATAAGAGAATATAACAAAAGCCTTCACGTGTGATGAAATATGACAAAGACGTAGCTATATTTTTACCCACAGTGTAACTAGCATATTCAATTAGGTAGCAGCACATTGCTAATTCACTTGATTTCTTTTAAAATGAGGGTTGGTGTGGTAGTAGTAGAGGTGTGGTTGTCTACTGGTATTGCTAGTACATGTAAGACAGGGATCCGTCCATTATATTGGAGAGGGTAGGAAGAGGAGGAAATAGACAAATAATCCTAACATACGAGAAAGACGCTTATGACTCACGAAATCGTAATGACACGATTGCAAACAAACCATACCACGGGTGGGGTTACGAACCCGCGGTCAGAGAGTTTGAAAACTCCAGACCGTTGCGTAAGCCACTGGGCCAGCTAGCTTCAATATACCTAGTTGGATGAATCTTATTGAAGCTAGCTGGCCCAGTGGCTATCGCGACGGTCTGGAGTTTTGAGACTCTGACCGCGGGTTCGAACCCCACCCGTGGTATGGTTTGAAGCTTATGACGACTTTTCGGTTTGAGCTGGACCACTTACATATCACTTACGGGTTATTTGTGTATTGTTGCAGTCACGGTATTGCTCCTTTTTGTTTTTCATGAGGAACTAGAGTAAATATGCGAAGTATAGGTGGGAGGCGGAGAAACATGAAAGAGGTTGCTGGGAGGGGAAGTGTTGGCGTGCTGGTACTGGTATAGTGTGGCACGTGAGTACTGTCACTGGAGAAAGTATTGTATGTTGCAGGGTTGAATAATGGGGGCAGGTCTTGCCACAACCTCGCGCGAACTGGTTTGTGTGTGACGTAGGTGATGTGTGGTGATGGTGGTGGTGATGATAGCATAGTAACTTTGTTGTGATGACGTGTATTGAGTGCCTCGGAGGGGGGGGGAGTAGCTTCTCCTGTAAGTGTTTTTGCTGGTAATATTGAGCTACAGTCTGGCAAGGTCTGAAATACAGTTTTGTAACACACCTTCCACTACTGTTTCACTCTTATGACTTATACACAGAGGTTGTATATAAATGGAATACAATACCGACATGATGAAGAATTAGACACGTGTGCAATATCTGGATATCTTTACTTTGTAGACCTTTCGCTATTCAGTGACTTTATCTACGCAAGTGAAGGGCATAATGTGAAGACAGTAGAACTGTATACCGTAGTCTTGAAGAATCTTCAGAGTCTTCAAGACTACGGTGCTTACCACCTACTCCTAGGCTGAGGGACTCACCACCTCGTCTTTTGTATATAGTTCTACTGTCTTCACATTATGTCCTTGAATCTATATTGATACAGCCACTGGAGGGCGAAATGTCTACAAAGATACCCAGATGTTGCACGTTTCTAATTCTTCATATACACAGAGAAACAATGTGTGTAAGATAGGCTGGCAGGAACCTCTGATGTACAACTGTACACACATGAACAACTTAAACATGTCGGAACAATGCAGCAAGCAGAAGAAAAGAAACTAACTCTTTAAAAAAACTTTAGACAAAGTATGCGTGGGAAAAATGATAAATTAAGAGTAATAAGAGAAATAAAATGAGAGAAATCGGAGAAAGAGAGGGAAGCGAGAAAATAATGTGTGGAAGACTGCTGAAGCTTCTTTCTACCTATACTGTATATTTAACGTCTTTCCCTGCCTCTGTCCCTGCCCCTTTCCCTGCCCCTTCCAGGTCATGGAGGAAAGTGTAGTGTGGGCTTATTTTTGTTTTTTTACTAAATTGAATCTTGTGCATTGTGCTGCTACCTTGTTGTGTGTGATACAAGAGTAATAAGTGTGAGATGGTGTCGTAGTGGCAGGGGATGGTGGCAGGGAGTGATGAGGGGTCAGGGGTTGGTGGCAGGGAGTGATGAGGGGTCAGGGGTTGGTGGCAGGGAGTGAGGGGTCACTTTCACGTCTTGCATTGTTCCCAAGGTGAGGCTACCAACACACTCGGTGTAACAGCCACTTACAACACACACCTACACTACCTGGAGGGTGTTCGAGGGTGTAACTCTTCCGCGGCCTAGTCCTTGATCAGGCCTCCAGGTGTAGCACTAGCAGGTGTTACAAGATACAGAAGCACCTACTGCCCACAGTTCTGCCTCAGTAACACTGCAGGCTGGAGAGTCTTACCTCACTAACACTGCAGGCTGGAGAGTCTTACCTCACTAACACTGCAGGCTGGAGAGTCTTACCTCACTAACACTGCAGGCTGGAGAGTCTTACCTCACTAACACTGCAGGCTGGAGAGTCTTACCTCACTAACACTGCAGGCTGGAGAGTCTTACCTCACTAACACTGCAGGCTGGAGTCTTACCTCACTAACACTGCAGGCTGGATAGTTCTGCCTCAGTAACCTGCTGCATGTTATTTGCTTAAGTAGGCTTAAAGCCTATCGACTACACGAGGATCATAAAGTTGCATGTCACCTGTACACCACTAGTCAAGAATACTTTAATACCGTAAACAGGGATTAAACACTGTGTATATACTGCCAGGGACTCAAGGAAGGATGCTTTGCACATTTCTGGGTTGTTGGGAGATGTTTGACGTACTCTTCAACACCTGTGTTTACTCTCACTATACATTTCAATTCACTGTTTCTTAATAGTTGTTATACCTGTAAAGTGTACCTTTCAGTTGAGGTGGTCTGATGTCAAGACCGGCCCGCGGGGGCCATGATTCCCGGGGTGTAATATAGAGTTCATCATCAGCATCAAGGCTCCTTTCCTTCCTGAGACTCACACTTCCCACTATGTAACTCTCGTCTAGTATGGGGTGTCAGCAGATTCAAGAGAAGAGGCTCACACCAACAGGAATTAGTAATGTCAGTCAATACAGTTAAAGAGGTGGACTCTGGAGCTGTGACTCGAGACTTGCAAATATTACTTAGTGGGTGCAGATTAACATGTTTCTCTCTCTCTCTCTCTCTCTCTCTCTCTCTCTCTCTCTCTCTCTCTCTCTCTCTCTCTCTCTCTCTCCCCTCCCTCTCTCCCCCTCCCTCCCCCTCCCATCCCTCCCCCCTCCTATCCCTCCCTCCCTCCCTCTCTCCTCCCTCTCTCTCTCTCTCCTCTCTCTCTCTCTCTCTCTCTCTCTCTCTCTCTCTCCTCTCTCTCTCCCTCCTCTCTCCCTCTCTCTCTCCCTCTCTCCCTCTCTCTCCCCCTCCCTCTCTCTCTCCTCTCCTCTCTCTCTCTCTCCTCTCTCTCTCTCTCTCTCTCTCTCTCCCTCTCTCTCCCTCTCTCTCCCTCTCTCCCTCTCCCCTTTCTCCTCCCTCTCTCCCCCTCTCCTCTCGTTTTTCTTTCTCTTCTCTTTTTCTCTTTTTTATATTTTTTCTCTTTTTTTTTCGTCTCGTATATATTTAGCCAGCAGTTCCAGCCGCTCCAATACAGAAGTATTCTTAAAGCTATCCAGACGGTTTTATTTTCAGAATAAATTTTGTAATGGGTGGTGGGGACGCCTCTGACCTGTGTGTTTGTGTGTAGTAACACTTGTGGTGCAGTGCGCCTCCAGCCTTGCTTCTGGTGACACACTTCTGCATCTACTTAAAGATGCACTTCCACCAATGAGAAAGCAGACGAGGAAGCTGACGACAGTCTTGGTGTATATTCCAGTATTTGTATGAGAATATTTGTGCTAAATGATAAATAAGATAATGTTACAATCAAGATGATGATATTACATAAATATTCACATATAGGCGAGTACACACACACACAGTAGCGGCCAGTGAAGAGGCGGGGCCAGGAGCTTTGACTCGACCCCTGCAACCACAACTAGGTGAGTACAACTAGGTGAGTACACACACACACACACACACACACACACTCACTCACTCACTCACTCTACTCACTCACTTCGGCGCTGTATGACCCCTGTGGTTTAGCGCTTCTTTTGATTATAATAATAATAATAATAATAATACTCTCCTCACTCTCTCCTCACTCTCTCCTCACTCTCTCTCCTCACTCTCCTCACTCTCTCTCCTCACTCTCTCTCCTCACTCTCCTCACTCTCACTCACTCTCCTCACTCTCTCTCCTCATTCTCACTCACTCTCCTCACTCTCCTCACTCTCTCTCCTCACTCTCTCTCCTCACTCTCTCACACACATTCGTGGGTCCTTAGAGAGGGAGCAGAGATGTTGAGTGTGCCACTAACAAAAATCTTCAACAAATCCATTGAAACTGGGCAACTACCTGAGGTGTGGAAGATGGCAAATGTAGTCCCAATTTTTAAGGAGACAGACATGAGGCATTAAATTACAGACCTGTGTCACTGACGTGTATAGTATGCAAAGTCATGGAGATCATCAGGAGGAGAGTGGTGGAGCACCTAGAAAGACACAAGCTTATAAACGACAACCAGCACGGTTTCAGGGAAGGAAAATCCTGTGTCATAAACCTACTGGAATTTTATGACAAGGTAACAGAAGTAAGACACGAGAGAGAGGGGTGGATAGACTGCATTTTCTTGGACTGCAAGAAGGCGTTCGACGCAGTTCCTCACAAGAGGTTAATGCAAAAGCTAGAGGATCAGGCACACGTAACAGGAAAGGCACTGCAATGGATCAGAGAATATCTGACAGGGAGGCAACAACGAGTCATGGTACGTGACGAGGTGTCAGAGTGGGCACCTGTGACGAGTGAGGTTCCACAAGGGTCAGTCCTGGGACCGGTACTGTTTTTGGTATATGTGAATGACATAACGGAAGGGATAGACTCAGAAGTGTCCCTGTTTGCAGATGATGTGAAGTTAATGAGAAGAATTAAATCAGTCGAGGATCAGGCAGGACTACAAAGAGACCTGGACAGGCTACAAGCCTGGTCCAGTAACTGGCTCCTTGAATTTATCCCTGCCAAATGTAAAGTCATGAAGATCGGGGAAGGGCAAAGAAGACCGCAGACAGAGTATAGTCTAGGTGGCCAAAGACTGCAAACCTCACTCAAGGAAAACGTTCTTGGGGTGAGTATAATACCGAGCACATCTCCTGAGGCACACATTAATCAGATAACTGCTGCAGCATACGGGCGGCTGGCAAACCTAAGAATAGCGTTCCAATACCTCACTAAGGAATCGTTCATGACTCTGTACACCATATACGTCAGGCCCATACTGGAATATGCAGCACCAGTTTGGAACCCACACCTGGTCAAGCACATCAAGAAACTAGAGAAAGTGCAAAGGTTTGCAACAAGACTAGTCCCAGAGCTAAGGAGATTGTCCTACGAAGAAAGGTTAAGGGAAATCGGCCTGACGACACTAGAGGACAGGAGGGTTAGGGGAGACATGATAACGACGTATAAAATACTGCGAGGAATAGATAAGGTGGACAGAGACAAGGTGTTCCAGAGAGGGGCCACAGAAACAAGGGTTCACAATTGGAAGTTGAAGACTCCTATGAGTCAAAGAGATGTTAGGAAGTATTTCTTCAGTCATAGAGTTGTCAGGAAGTGGAATAGCCTAGAAAGTGACGTAGTGGAGGTAGGAACCATACATAGTTTTAAGACGAGGTTTGATAAAGCTCATTGAGCAGGAAGAGAGAGGACCTAGTAGCAATCAATGAAGAGGCGGGGCCAGGAGCTATGAATCGACCCCTGCAACCACAAATAGGTGAGTACACACACACACACTGGCATCTTCCTCTCGTCTACTGAAGGAAACAGACACTGCCATGGCCAATACAATTTTGTTGGCTGTTGATAAGGCTGTTCCTATAAAAACTGCTGGATCGTGGGAGGCAACATCACAAGACACTTTCCTGGTTCGCGAACACTCAGACCTGTGAGAGGAACAAGTGTCAGCCCTCGTCAGTACATATAAGTAAATAGTTATAATTATAACCATATTTTTTAAAGGGGTGGACCGGTAAGCCAGCGGAAGGCTTCGATCAGATGACCAAAAGCTCCAGCTGCGGGTCGTCATATGCCTAAGACCCGCGTCAGGAAACGTTTGTCCTATTTCCTGAGAAGCCTTACCTAACCTAACCTCGTCAGTGGTATGTCATATGTTCAGACGACTTGTGCGCTGGCCTTGGAGTGAGGACGTCTAGCTCTAGTCCTGCCTTGAGCAGCGCTGAAGAATTCTCCGCCGCTTTCTTCCTTGGGACGTTGTCCGCGTGGCTTGGTTGGTAGCATCCTCGACTCACATGCCGAGGGAACTGGGTTCGCTTTCCAGGATAGGTGAAATATTAGGCACGTTTCCTTACGCCTGCTGCCACTGTTTACCTAGCAGTAAGTGCCTGGGTGTTTGCTGACTGTTGTTGGTCGCATCCTGGGGTACAGGATTAAAAGGATTTCATTGGAAATACGACGGTTCTCGATGACGAACTAACTATTAAGTTATCATGGGTTAATAATCGACTAAATTTTCTTCGTCCTTATCACCAGCTCCTTGAGCTATTGGTCGAGGAACCATATATTTTGTTTTTAGTTAGCAAAGCTGAATATATTATCAGTTTGCTGCTACCCAGTTCTACATGATAATTACTGTACATAGAGGGAACATAAACTGCTTTCCTGCTCATCATCTGTCTCTAGACGTGTGCACACACAATTGTTGTTGCGGGGGTCGATCTCAGCTCCAGGCCCCGCCTTTCCACTGGCCGCTAAAGGGTTCACACACTTTGCTGCGTGAGCCCTATAAGATAAGATATCATACCTTTTCTTTAAGTTATGTACGGATCCTGCATCTACCACTTTGCTGTCTAGGTCATTCCACTTCCTGACCAATCAAATATTCGGATTTACATGGACTAAGTGAAAATACCAAGTAGTCAATATTTGGATGTTATACTGGTAAGTAGTCTCACATCTCATAAAACAGCTTCGGTTATTTCATATGGATCTTCACCACTAATCAGATGCAACTTGCATACCATTTTCTTTCATTTAGTTTAAACAAACAAACAAACAAACAAACAAATTTTATTTCATTGCAGGTTACATGGGTATTGGAAGTTACAATGTAAATTGAGTGCAAGGAGAGCCACTGACATGCCATGGCATTAGGGGCAGCTTATTCTAGTCCTTAAAAACTAGGTACTTAATATTAGAGAAATTTATTGAGTTTATTCTAGTTAAAAATTATTTTCAAAATTACAATATGATGAAATTTTACTGTTTAAATTATTATATAATGATATTAGATCTTAGATTGTTACAGGTGTTAAGATTCTTGAATGATAATATGGAATTGAGATTATCTTAAGGAAAATAACATTGAGCATTTTTGACATTAACTTATAATATGAGTAGGGGTAACATAATAGTAACATATTATTAAAAATTGAGATTATCGTATAGGAAAGTAACAATGAGCATTTTTCAAAGTAGTTTATAGCATGATCATTTAGGTTTGGGTGAGTAGGTGGTTTTTGAGTTGAGTCTTAAATTGATTTTCAGACAAGATTATCTTAATATTTACTGGTAATGAATTCCAGATTCTGGGGCCCTTTATGTGCATAGAATTTTTACATAGGTTGATATGAACACGGGGTATATCAAAAGTGATCTGTGTCGTGTGTTGTGGTCATGAGTCCTATTAAAGTTGGTGAGGAGAGTTTTGAGCAGAGGGTTTATATTAGAGTGTAAAGTTTTATATATGTAGTAGGCACAAGAGTAAGTATGAATGTTCTTTACGGTGAGTAGTTTGAGACTTTTGAATATTGGTGGAGTATGCTGTCTAGAGTGGGAATTTGTTATCATTCTGACTGCGGCCTTTTGTTGTGTTATGAGTGGTCTAAGGTGATTTAACGTTGTTGATCCCCATGCACAGATTCCATAGGTGAGATACGGGTAGATAAGTGAATGATAGAGTGCAAGGAGAGCTGATTGAGGTACATAATAGCGTATCTTTGATAATATGCCTACTGTCTTCGAGATTTTCTTGGAAATTTGTTGTATATGTGTTTGGAATTTAAGGCTACTGTCAAGGTGGATTCCTAGGAATTTTCCTCTGTGAGTCTTGTGATGGGTGTACCATTAAGTGTTATGTTAAGTGGAACATTTGTGACTTTGCTTCCAAACTGTATGAAGTAGGTCTTGTCAGTATTGAGAGTAAGCTTGTTAGTCGTCATCCATGTTGATATTTTCTGTAATTCGGCATTAACAGTGTTGGCCAGTATAACTGGATTTGGGTGAGAGAAGACATATGTTGTGTCATCTGCAAATAAAATGGGTTTGAGTAGTTGTGATGCATTCGGTAGGTCATTTATGTAAATGAGGAATAGGAGTGGCCCCAGGACACTTCCTTGAGGGACTCCGATTGTAATTGGTTGTGTGGAAGAGTTCTCTCCATTTGTGTACACGTATTGGCTTCTGTTGGTGAGGTATGATTTTAGGTAGTTGAGTGGGTGCCCCTTATACCATAGTGTGCTAATTTTGTGAGCAGTAAATCATGGTCGACTGTATCAAAAGCTTTGCGGAGATCAATGAAGATTCCCAGTGGGACTTCTTTTTCTCAAGTGCTGTATATATTAACTCCAACATGTGTGTAATAGCATCGTTTGTGCTCTTGTTTGTCCTGAATCCAAATTGACAGGGGTTGAGTACATTGTGTGAGACGAGGTAGGAATAGATTTGTCTATGAATTAATTTTTCGAAGATTTTAGAAAGCAATGGTAAATTAGAAATTGGTCTATAATTATTCAGGTCTGTTTGATCACCTCCTTTGTGGATCGGGGTGACCCTAGCTATTTTGAGAATTGATGGAAAGGTAGAGGCTTCAATGGATTTATTGAATAGTGTTGCTATGATTGGTGACAGTACCTGTGAAGCTTTTTGTACATAAAAGTTGGTAGGCTGTTTATGTCTCCTGCCTTGTTTTTAAGGGTGTTGATTATGAGCGAGACTTCAATTGGGTTGGTAGGAGCTAGGAATAGCGTATTAGGGTAGGTGTTTGTGAGGTAGTCTGTTGGACGGGTGTTTGAGCTTGGGATTTTACTCGCTAGATTCTTTCCTATGGTGGAGAAGAAAACATTAAGTCTGTTTGCTGTCTCAGTAGGTGAGAGTAGGGGTTCATCTGCTCTTGATAATTTGATGGTGTTGTTTTTCGCTATCTTATTATTTCCTAGAATTGCAGATAGGGTCTTCCAGGTCTTTTTCATATCACCTTTTATGTTCTGGAGTCTGTTCTCATAATACAATTTTTTTGATCTCCTTATCAGGCTGGTAAGGGTTGATGAGTAGCGTTTGGATTGTTCTCTGGTTATTAGACCCCTTCTGTATTGTTTTTCATATTGGTGCCTTTTGTTAATGGATTTAAGGATGCTGGGTGTTAGCCAGGGATTGTTAAGTCTCTTAGCTGTGATCTGTTTAGTTTTTTTAGGGCCAGCTATGTATTTACCAACAGAAGCTTCACGTTCTTCCATAATTGTGTACACACGATTCACATCGTGACTCGTTGCCAGGGAAAAAAAGTGAAAAGAAAAACCTATAAGGTGTAAGCTGTGGGTAGGTTATGTAAGCTTCGTCAGGAACCAAGACAAGTATTTCCTGATGCGGGTCTTAGTTATATGATCCGCCGCTGCAGCTTTTGGTCTTCTGACCAAGGCCTTCCACTGGCTTACTGGTCCACCCCTTTAAAAATATATTTTTTCCTTAAACTGTGGTGTTGGCCATTTACAACTCCAACATGAGTAACAGATCTACAACTTCGACAGTGGAGTGTTCTGTTCTCTTAAGAAAAAATAAGGAAATATAACGGGAATAATAACTATTAAGAAATACAGAGGAAGTAAAGACAATGTATTGAGCTTTTGTCAGGAGACATACCCTCTATATGTGAATTAAAGTATATATTGAATGTAAGTAGTTTGTAAAATTATCTGCGATCAGACATATTCGTGAAGCAAATAAAATGCCAGTAGTCTTGACAGAAAGCAAAACATTTAAAAGGTTTTAATTTTGTTATTGATATAAATGAACGATAGTACAGTACCTCACTAGATGGTTGTGAAGGGACCCCAATGGAAATAAGTAAGGGACCCCAATGGAAATAAGTAAGGGACCCCAATGGAAATAAGTAAGGGACCCCAATGGAAATAAGTAAGGGACCCCAATGGAAATAAGTAAGGGACCCCAATGGAAATAAGTAAGGGACCCCAATGGAAATAAGTAAGGGACCCCAATGGAAATAAGTCACTGTCTGACTTTTTTGGGTTATCCTAGGTTCTCTACACATATGCTGCTATGTATGATAATGTATGTAAATGTATTTGTGTATACCTGAATAAACTTACTTACTATTAGGAAGTGTAGGTGGTAGTGATGATCTGATGTTTTCTTAAGTAGGTAAACTGATGACCTTTGTTGTTGCATTGCCAAGCAAAGGAAAGTTAGTGCTTGTAAATTAAGTTTACCACTCTGTATGCTGTTTCTGTCTTTCTCATGTGTTTTGTAATTTGTTTTTTTTATTCAATAAAAAAAAAGTGATCTGTTTCTACTGTTGCTCCTCTCAAGGGACGTCTTTGCCTTGATTCATAAGAACTTAAGAAAAAAGGAACACTGCAGCAGGCCTACTGACCCATGCGAGGCAGGTCCATCACTCCCTGCTTAGACCCGACCACCTGGAGTTAACCCCTTCCAGGTAAACTCCAGGTAGTCAGGTCACTTCCACTTAAGGAATTAGGCATCTGACCTAGTAGCACAAGCTAGTCAGGTCTAACTCACACCCACCCACACCCACTCATGTATTTATCTAACCTATTTTTAAAACTGCACAACGTCTTAGCTTCTATGACGGTACTCGAGAGTTTGTTATCCGGTAAGGAGGCTCTTGATCCAAGGAACTGGACTTGACCTCTCTTTGGATTGAGCCTAAATGCCTTCCATTCCCCAGGTGCTGAATGGCCCCTGTGGGTTTAGTGCTTGAAAATAAATGTTCTTGCGGCTGTGAAAGCAGTGAGAGTGGCTGCTGCTGATGTTGTTTGTGTTTAATTTTGATTTAGGGTTGGGCAGGGAAAATGCCTGTGATTTATTGAGACAGTTAAGTTCATCTTGTCACAGTGAAGCCCATACTATCCTCCCTAGCGTATATAAATAAAACTAGTTAGATTAATCGTATTAGGCAGGCACGGTGTAGTTTTAAGAACATGTGTTTGGTAATTTTAAAATTGCTATACCACTGCTTGAGTCCTGCCTGTTTCCCGAGATGTCAGAGATTTATCTTATATATGGGGGCTGTGTAAGGATAACTGGTGGATTGGACCCCAGTTATCCTTACACAATGCTTTAACGTTACGTTACCTATTATATTAGTAACTTGTGTATGGTTGCAGGGCGCCCGCGTATGGATCCCGGATGCAGAGCAGGTGTGGCGGTGCGCCGAGCTCACTAAAGACTACAAGGATCACCTGGTGGCTGTCATCTATGCTGACTCTCAGGTACTCTACAGTACTTCATATTGTTTTAAGTAACTCTTTTTCTGTAATGTTTCCTACTGTTAAAATGTGCTATTACAGTATATGCAATATAGGCAGAAGCATCAACGTCAGTACTGCTGAGGCTTCTCATATTTCTTTTTCCTTACAGTGATGTAAGATTTACTTAGTGATGAATGAAATTTTTTTTTTTCATTCATTTATTTGTTTGAGAATTTTAAAAAGTAAGTTTCAGTATTTTTAGCTCAGTATGATGGGGATATTGTATGAAAACTTGTATGGGAGCTTGCCTGTTGTATTATGTTAAGAAACTCTGGTTATGTTTTATTAATCATACCAGTTGAACATTAAAAACTGCTTGATGGTCCCATTTAGCTCAAGTGGGGAAAGATATTTACTGTATGAAAAAATAGCTGAAATTAATGACATAATAAAGGTCCTATTATTTTGCTACCATTGCACTTGAAATACGTATATCACAAAATGTACTTGGATAGACTACTGTTTAGCATTGTTTACTTAATAATCATACATAACACCCCTTTCTATTGCAGATTACTTTCTCTAAATTCTCTCATATAACTTTTTTCTTTTTAGTGTAAAGTATTTAACAGTAACTAAAGCTATACAGTGGACCCCCGGTTTACGATGGTCTCCAAACTCACCCTTTTATGTAAGTTTATTTTTGTGCGTGCTTTTGTAAGTGTAGTTTTGGGGGTCTAAAAGGACTAATCTAATTCACATTATTCCTTATGGGAATAAATTTGTTCGGTAATTGCACTTGAACAGCATTCTTGAACGAAAAAATATTGTAAACCCGGGGGTCCACTGTACAGTGGACCCCCAGTTAATGGCCATAATTCGTTCCAGAATGCTGTTCAAGTGCCGTTACCGAACGAATTTATTAACTTAAGGAATAATGTAAATTAGAGTAGTCTTTTTAGACCCCCAAACATACACTTACGAAAGCACTTAAAAAAATACACTTACATAATTGTTAATGTTTGGAGCCGGCCGTTAACCGGGGGTCCACTGTATATTGTTTCTCCTGCGATTATCAGCTACCTTACATATAATGACCTCGTCTCTGGATAGGACCTATAGCTTCACCAGGGTAAATAAGTCACAGTACATAGGCTAGAACAATTCACAACTACATCAGTTTGGGAATTAGCTGTGAATTTTCCTCTGTGTTTATTGTTAGTTTTTTCAGATATGAGCAGTAGCTTTTCTTGAGTGAATAAGCCACAATGCCGTGGCTAGAACAAATTTCAACTACAGCACCTCAGTTAGTTTGTGAAATATCCAGGATAATTAGTGTTGCCAGTAGATAACCTTGGTATAAAAGGTCTTATGTAATGTGTTCTTCCCATGGAACTGATTCCATCACATCTTGACTGTGCCGTGTTGTTCTGCTTCAATTGGCATCGGCTGCTACTGTCCGCTGTGGGTCTCAACAGGGAGTACAACGTGTAAGTCAGGCACATTTGATGATCTTATGTACAGCATGGTTTGATTTCTTTGTCAGTATTATATTTTTGTGTGCCTGGTGGTTAATGTATAATTAGGAAATGTTGTATATAGTAGTAATGCAAGAAATCACTATAAACCACATAACTTCAAGTATGAAAACAATTTCTGAAAAAATAGTTTCTCCAAAAATGTTTGAAAATCAAGAAAGCACACTTATTATTTTTTCAACAGTATTTATTCACATGGTTGTATGTTTCAGTGGTCTTGCATTAATTAATATATAAATAATTGCATGTTTCAGATAGTGTTTGTGCTGCAGTATTTAGAAAATTTTGATTTAAAAGAAGTGATGCATTTATTGCTTTTCTTCCTTTAAAATTGATTTGCAGTAAAGCATCCATTTAATAGACCTCGATTTAATGAATTTTGGATTCAACAGACAAAATCCTTTATCCTTTGTCCATTACAGTATACAGCCTCTCCTCACTTAACGACAGAGTTCCGTTCCTAAGACCACATTGGTAAACAAATTCGTCGCTAAGCAAGGAGCATACTATAATGGTAGTGGGTTTGTGTCATCCATCTTTGATATTGTTTTAATATCACCTTTGCACCATTTATAACATTTTTAGTATATTTTGAAATGTTTATACAGTAGTGTACTGTATATTTTAATAAATAGAATAGAGGAAATCAGCTCTAATATAGTACATTATTTAGGTATGCATACTTGTCAGAGAGTTTGTCGTAAGTCCGAGTCGTTAATAAACGAGTACATCACTAAGTGAGGAGAGGCTGTATTTGAAATCTATTTACCAGTCAAGTTGTTGTACATATTTTAGAAACTAATCAGACAATTGGCACTTTTAGGTGGTGGTGCAATTACCCCATTTTACAGTATGATACTCTGAAATGTATGATACTCAAAAACTGGCATGATACTCTGAAACTTGTATGATACAATACACTGAAATGGGTATGATACTGAGATACGATATGGCACTTTAAAACAAAATGTGTTCCAGAAAAAAATAAAACAAATATGTATTCTTAAATTGTGAGATATATTACTATAGTATCTCACTTTCATTATTAAAAGTGAGATAAAGTAATACACTATATTACTCTATTATAGTCTGTACGGAAATGCTTTTATTTTTTCCCAGAATGCACTCCATTTCTGAGAGATAAACCACCAAACTTGGAAAACAAGTATTGTACTCTGAAAAGAATGTAAAATTCTGACAATTAAAAGTGCTATTCTTCTGTTTAAAAACTTTCTTAACAACCAGGAATTTTTAGCTTAAAAAAAATGTTTTAGCTGTGTTTTCTTGCCCGTGTGGCATGCACTATGCATGATGAGGAGAGTAATGTTTGTTGTGCATGTATATATATTGAGTTCTTAAGCATGGTAAGTATTTTCATAATTATCTTTTTTATAACTCAATAATATGTCATCCATTTAATAGATAACTATATTAAGTTTCTTAAAAGCAATATTTATAGAGATATTAAAGCACTATATTTTATAACTGATAAATTTTTTCACAAACGACTGCCAGACTGATGATTTCAAGGTGAAAAGTGACGAAGATTTACCACCGCTACGGAATCCTGACATTTTAATAGGCGAAAATGACCTCACCTCTCTCTCGTACCTCCATGAACCTGCTGTCCTTTATAACTTACAAGTTCGCTTCTGCAACCACAATGCTATCTACACATATTGCGGTAAGTTGCCTGAAATCAGAACTGGAAAAACTGTCTGATGTATGTACAGTAAAAAACAAAAAGGCAGAATACCGTGACTGGAACAATGCATACAATACTTCATGGTATATTGAATCTATTGAGAGCTTGTATCTTTGACTGCTGTCTTTCACCAGTTTGCTTTTGTAAATGGTTTAGCAGTTTATCACATCCTGCTTATTAAAATATTTCATGAAATTCAAAGGATATTTTTAACAATGACTTTGAAGCAATACACCCATTCACTAAAAATATAACTTTGCTTTACAGGAATTGTTCTTGTGGCCATCAATCCATACGAGGAGCTCCCTATCTATGGCCCAGACACTATTTCAGCTTATCGAGGTCACTCCATGGGTGATCTTGATCCTCACATCTTTGCTGTTGCTGAAGAAGCTTTTACACAGATGGAGAGGTACTGTATCTCTCATTCATTGTACCAGACTGCTTATTATTACAGTAAGTCATTGTTTTATTTCTTAGCTTCATATATGTAATGATACCTGCTGTATGTATAATATTTTACGTTCATGTTAAAAAAAATGGATTAGTATTCTGAATATACTTTACATTTATGCAAGTGTTCTCTGTATTTAATATCATGTAAGTTTACCATCCCAACTTATTGCTATATGTATTCTTACTACAAATGTAAAAGTTGCAACTAATATACTTAAGAAGGTAATTTTATTATTTTTTCGTATGTGTTTTTATTGTATGCTTCAACTTTTGTGAACATCAGTGCATAAGAGTTTCTTGGTAAACACTAACTTTGTTTACATTAGGGCAAGGGTATGTTTGGTGCTCAGAATACCAAGACTGATAATGAAGATATTTTTTTTTTAATTGTTATTTTGTAGAATATGTATTTAGTAGAACTGAACTTTAATCAAAAGTACAAATTAGCAGCAGCAAGCAACTGTAGCTGGGGGTTAAAAAAAAGTTTGATATTTTCTTGCAAATAATTTTCTGAAGTTATTAAAGTTATTAGCATGTTTAAGGTGAAAGGTTAAAGTTCACACACTAGTAATATTGTTTGTTAATCTCGCATACATATACAACATTTTCCTTTCGTTTATAACACTAGGGATAACAAAGATCAAAGCATCATTGTGTCTGGAGAATCGGGTGCTGGCAAAACGGTGTCAGCTAAATATGCCATGAGATACTTCGCCAGTGTTGGTGGCTCTGATTCTGAGACGCAAGTCGAGAAGAAGATCCTTGCATCAAATCCTATAATGGAGGTGAGAAGGAAAGAAGGGAAAGAATCTTTCCTCGATTGTTTAGTAGTATTGACCCCAGCTCAACAACTTGGATATGTGCAACAATGGCAGATTTGTGAATGCACTGTTGTAATAGGGCATGTTTGCCCATACATCTCTTGTTCATAATTTTTTAATGCTCTTTTGTTTCAGGCCATAGGTAATGCAAAAACTACACGAAATGATAATAGTTCGCGGTTTGGAAAATACATAGAGCTTGACTTCACACGTAACTACAGTATAATGGGTGCCAATATGAGAACTTACCTCTTGGAAAAGTCTCGTGTGGTCTTTCAGGTAACCTTTTTATGTTAACTGTATTTTTTTGTGCTGAATTAATAGTGTTTTATTTTGTCTAGTACATTAAATTAAGCCAAGACATAGAATTGTCTACTATGTTTGTTGCATAACTCATTTCTGGTTTTCTTTTTGAAGGCACCAGAAGAGAGAAATTACCATATATTTTACCAGTTGTGCTCTGCATCATCAGATGGAAAATATAAAGATCTGCAATTAGGTAAGTGACACATTTACATTGTATTAACTTCTGGTAATAATATAAAAAGAAAGATTCTCTAAGTGCTTACTTGTAAGCACTGTACTTAATTTCCAGGGCCAGACTTAGTCATGTAGGGGTTCCTGGATCAATAGTTTTGAAGACTTTTTCCTCTCTTAAGACTGAGCGTTGCTCTCTAGTAAATATACAGTGTAAATTATTTATAAATATTTTTAATTGTGGTATTTGTTTTAGTCAAACAGAGGACTTACTACATTGTTTTTAATTTCTTTCTTTCTTTCAACACGTCGGCCGTTTCCCACTGAGGCAGGGTGGCCCAAAAGGAAAAACGAAAGTTTCTCCTTTGACATTTAGTAATATATACAGGAGAAGGGGTTACTAGCCCCTTGCTCCCGGCATTTTAGTCGCCTCTTACGACACGCATGGCTTACGGAGGAAGAATTCTATTCCACTTCCCCATGGAGATAAGAGGAAATAAGAACCAGAACTAGTAAGAAATTAGAAGAAAACCCAGAGGGGCGTGTATATATATGCTTGTACATGAATGTGTAGTGTGATCTAAGTGTAAGTATAAGTAGCAAGATGTACCTGAAATCTTGCATGTTTTTTTAATTATCTACTATAAGTTAATATTTTTCGTAGTATCGATTATTTTTTTGGGGGGAGCCCCTAATGTGTTGGGACCCCCTGTTGTCACCCCCTTAAATCTGACTCTGTTAATTTCAACCTCTTCATGAGAGGAATATGTGGGCATATTTGATGTTTGGAGGTGTACTGTTTCATTTTTCCCTTGCAGTTTCATAACTATGTGCCATTTTTCTAATTTCAAGCATGAGGTAGCATCATGTGATGAGATTAATGATCAAGAAATTTAAATAATAATAATAATAGTCTAGTTTAATTCGTAAAAAAGAAAAGTAGTACCTCTATATTCATATTTTATTTTCTTAAAGGCTTTCTTTGTCAGAGCTTGGCAATATCAATAATTATTTATCTGTATCATTTTCTCTTTTATATTACTGTGCAGTATTTCTTTTTTTGCATTAATAATCACATAATTTTGCTGTACAAGTTTATACAAGTATTTTTATCTTTCCATTTATAAATGCCGTTAAACATTCATGAATCAAAAATTTTTGCGTTTGTGTAGTATTGTCTTAATGAAACATGGAACTCAGAAAAGGTTCCCTGTAAGTTAGTTTTGACCTGGAGCCATATACATATTTGCATTATCAGTAGTCTTGTGGACCACTTGGCTTCTGCCTGATCGTTACTTGGAAATTGTCTTTGGAAATCTATAGAAATAACAAGTAAAATTGGTAAGGAATATAAGGTATTAGGAACTACTTGAGAGATTAGATTTAGATTTTGCCACCGAAGTGGCTAGTTTATTGTGCACCCCATATCCATCCTGTGGACGGTAGCGCAAGAGCATATGGATACACAAAAGGCCTAGGCACTAGGCCCCAAAGGGGTTAACAATTGTATATTTGGGTTTATATCTACATTTCAATTATCTGTTACAAGCAGGTATCTTATTTCATGAATAAGATATCTTGACATGTCACATAGGTTATTATATTGTCTATCTCTATATTCCTCAATAAGTGCACAATTAAGCACATAGTGTTCAAGACAGTGACCATATGCCTGATCACATAATTTGCATTTAGTTTGATCATCATCTGTGTCTCCCAAACTGTCAGAAGTACCTGTAGCCAAGCCTAAGCCTGGCCACTACAACATCAGTCTGTTCACATTGCAAGTTGCTCCACAAACATGCCCATCTGTGCTCGCATTATCATGAGCACAGATAGGCACGTTCATGGGAATTAATTTGGATTTATATCTACAGTTCACTTATCTGTTACAAGCAAATTTAGGAAATTTCCTTAGAATAAGTGGTATCCTACCTTCACTAATAAGATATCTTGACATGTCACATAGGTTATTATACTGTCTATCTCTATATTCCTCAATAAGTGGACAGTTCAGCACATAGTGTTCAAGACAGTGACTACTTGAGAGAAGATTTAAAATTAGTATTTAATAGTACAGTACTTTATAAGATAAAACCAATAAATAGACCACAATATAGATATAACTAAAAGTATCAGTTCTGTGTTGCAATTCCAGAAGAATGTCACAGTAAGATGACCTGCACAATTTGCAGTTAACCCACTAACTGAAAGATAAAAACTGAACTATAATTCAATTCATCCTAGGCCATTATTCACTCATGGCTTTATAATGACCCAGGATGGGACAGGTGGGAGTACAGTGCCGGCACTGCAGTTAGAGAGGAAGATGTTAAAGTTCAGAGGGTTTCTTGACATGTTATGTCTGAGCACTTCTGTCAAAACTGCTTTTGAATGAGTGGTGGTGATTTTTTTTTTCTTCCCCACTACCTACCTTGGTGGGTAATGGCCAGTATGGTTGAAAAATGTATGATTCTGTTACTTTTTATGTTTTCAGTGTTGATGTTAAAAATTGGAGTATAATAGATGAGCTGAAGTTCAAATGATAATTTGCAGGACATCGGCCAAATACCTCTGAAATATGTTGTAAATTTGAAAAGGCCTATTACTTGTAATATTTTTGAAGCTTAAACTGTTTCTCTTTTTATTATATGCACTGAATAACTGTTGTGCTTTTAATTACTGTTCAGTTATATAAATATAAAATTATATTTTATCTTAAAACTAAGGGTAAGTAGATATTTATTTTTATTTTTTTTTGTCTCAGTGTTACATACCATCTATGCAGCACACAATGTGGCTGGTGTTCCTCCCTAATATTACCTATTTTATGATTTAAGTTGGTTACATGCAGTGCCCTCTCCTATAGGCCCTCCGGAAAGTTTTCACTACCTGAATCAAGGACTACAGGAGACTCCCAAACAGTCATCCAAGACCCGCAAGGGTGTGGTTCAGTGAGCGCTGAGTGTGTGGTGATGCTGCCAGACCATCATGCTTTGCTTAACTAGCATGTTGATTTGCTGTGCACCTTGCTAGACTTATTGGCATTCATTGTATCTGCTAAATTTTTACCTGCCTATGAAGAGACAAATTGCATATGTAATATACTAGATACATTGCTAAGTTTCCTATACTATTTTGGTGTTTGTTGAACACTTGGGTGATACATTGGCATCCAGGAAAATGTTGCTTTATTCTAAGCTTGTGTATAACAGTACCCTGTGTAAACATGAAATTCTGAAGAGGACGCTAAAGCACACGAGTGAATGGCCAGTGTGCTACAGTACGCTTATCAATGCTTATATGAAGAGAGTTTGATGGTGGAGGAGTATCTTGCTGAAAGGAAATAGTAGATGGCATGTTCATTACTTGCCATGGCATGTTTTAAGTGCAGCACCTTTTACATTATATATCTCGGAAGTGCTGTTCTCTTGTTCAAGATCTGGCCACCACACAAGTGGATTTGGTATTTATATTTTAAATACCTGCAGAAAAAAATTAAGGCATTTAGCTGAATATTTTTGTTGCTTTAAATAAATTAGATATGCTGTATATAAGGAGTGTATAAGGAGAGGCTTGGGATATTGGCAGTTTGGAGGGACTTCTAAACTGTCATATCTGAGTGCCTCTGCAAAGACAGTGATTATGTATGAGTGATGGTGAAAGTGTTGAATGATGATGAAAGTATTTTCTTTCTTTTTGGGTTTTTTCTTACTTTTTGGGTCACCCTGCCTCGGTGGGAAACAGCCGACGTATTAAAAAATATATATAACGAGTGATTCAACATGTTACTACTATACAGTAAGTGTGTGTTTTGGTGAATCAGTAAAGGGAACAGCTATTGCAGCAATTACTGAGAGTGAGTTGCAGGAAGATAGTAATAGATTGGAGGGTATAGCAGAATATATTGTTACAGTAGCTCAGGTTTGTTAAGAAACCGGGTATCTAAAGAATGAAGAGAGACCCCCATCTGATATAGGAAGTACATTTCATCTTTATTTATGACAGAGACTTAAGTATTTAACTGATACTGATAAATCACAATGCCATTCAAGGATAGTTTTAGCAGAGCCACACTAATGATGAGACTTGTTAAGGCACTTGTGCTCTCATTTAGAATACTGTACTGTTTTATGTTAACATCTCTTTCAAAGCAGCTGAGATAGTCTAACTAGATGTTTTAGATATTTTACCTCCCCATAGAATCAGTAAAGCATCCGAATTATTGGAACCCCCTTAAAGTATTCAGGCTGTACTTTCTGAAATGTAGATACTGTACCTAATAAGCAGTACATAAAAATAATTGAATTTTAGGTCTCTGATCCATAACCAGTAGAAGAGCTTGCTTGAGAGTTATGATAGATAAAAGATAAACTTGATAAGAAGAACCAAGGCATTTTAGACAAATTTTTGCTGAAGGAATATGACAGGTTTATTTGTGCCAGATTGTACAGTTTGAGATGGCTGTGAAGGCTGCAACCACCAGTTGTCTGACTGATTTTGTGGTGATCAGGGAAGCCTGGTCCCAGGTCGGGCACTCAGTGTAGAACATCTGTGAACAGCAGAAAGGTGAACTCATCAATCTCTGATGTGCAGAAGTCTTACCATCTCTTTTGTAAATATTTGATAGTCCTAAAGCTTGCAACATTTCATAAATACTTTGTTTTGCAATATTACTGAATCATTTTTATAGATACTGTGCTTAATACTGAAGCACTTGTGTCTCATGAGTGACATACTCTTCCAGTCTTTGTCAATATTAGATAGATGTAAGAGCTTTGCTGTTATACTGTACACTGTTAAACGACCACTAAGATTGGCAGACAGAGAACTAAACCTCAGGAGAATAATCAGTCTTTCATGCCCAATAATTATAATCATTATAAAAAAATGATAAACCTGCAAGATGTATTTTAAATTTCCAGACCAGAAAGTTTTTTTTGTCATAATGCTGTATTTGTAAATGAAAGTATTATAGTTGAGTAATTATTTATTTTTTTCATAACAGACCTGTGATCATTTTTGTACATATTGTATATTAAAATATTTCTGTCATGTTTGACATTTTTGCTATCGCAGACTTTATTATGGAATGTTTTTATAAATTTGGATGTTGAGTCCTTAGAAGTACTCCCTTTTGTGCTGATGGTAATGTTTATTTGGTGGAAGGCCAAAACTACTTATCTAATTGAATAGCTTTTTCTTTTTTTGCCAGTCAGATGTGCACTTTTGCTTTTGTTCATTGCTTATATTTTCTGGCTATTGGTGTTAAGGAGATTTGGGATATTTTTATCAGTTGTCAGTTTAGTCTGATTAGAATTTCCAAGTTCTTCTGCCTACTGTTTACATAAACTTCTAATTGTTCTTAATGGTAATAATTAATAATGATTACATACTTATGGATAAATAAAATATAACTGAGCACAATCCTAAAACTATATTTTTAAAACTGCACTTGATGAATTTCATATGGAAACATTTCTATCTTTGCTTGAGCTGCTTTCACTGAACCTGAAATTTTGGGAGGGTAAGTGGATGATGCTTTCGTAGATGCATTTTTCTTGCCTGCCACAAAGTGTTAGTAACAGTGCTATATCTTTCTCAGGCCATCAAGACAATTTCCATTACCTTAACCAAGGCCACAGCCCTCACATTGATGGTGTGGACGATGCTGCAGACTTTCTGGAAACGTGTCGAGCTTTCTCCCTTTTAGGAATTAACGAGGCGACGCAAGAACAGATGTTTAGAATTCTCGCCGGAATATTGCATCTAGGAAATGTAACGCTCAAAGAAGATGATGGTGATTCTTCTACTATTGATGTAAGATGTTTCTCATTGTACCACTCTTTGTTATAGTACAGGAGGCTCCATATTTACAAGTGATCTGCAGTCCTGAAGTTTTAATTTACAAACATATTTGTATAGGATGGTGAAAGTGTTGAATGATGATGAAAGTTTTTTCTTTCTTTTTGGGTCACCCTACCTCGGTGAGAAACGGCCGTTATGTTGAAAAAATAATTGTTTAGAAAACAGTACTATGAACGATGGTTATTTTTCACACACATTTGTACTGGGGATGATAGCTGTAAAAACTGTAAGTTTTGGTTAGGCCTCATTTAGATTATGCTGCACAATTCTGTGACTATTATAGGATGGACATAAATGTGCTGGAAAATGTAGAAAGAAGGATGACAGAGTTAATCCCATGTACATCAGAAATCATTCCTACAAGGATAGAATGAGGGGACTGTATCTGCATTCTCTAAAAAAGCATAGAATTAGGGGGTATATGATTGAGGTGTATAAATGCAAAGCAGGAATAAATGAAGGGTATATAAAGAGAAACTTTCATTTTTTTCTTCTTTTTTTTTGGGGGGGGGGCACCCAGCTTCAGTGGGATACGGCCGATGCGTTGAAAGAAAGAATGTAAATAATGTGCTAAAAATAACTAACCAAGACAGGACTCTCAATAATTGGTTCAAATTGGAAAAAATTAGATTTAGTAAGGATATAGGAAAGCATTGGTTTGGTAATAGTTGTGGTTGAGTGGAACAAACTCCCAAATAACATCATTGAAGCTAAAATCTTGTGTAGCTTTAAAAATAGGTTAGACATGTACATAAGTAGGTGGGTGAGAGTTAAACCCTCTTAGCATGGGCCAGTAGACCTGCTGCAGTGCTCCTTCCTCATGTGTATAACTTAGAATGTTTGTAAGTTGGAAGCTGCATGTACTCGAATCAAACTAAGTGTTGTATGTGTTTGGATACAAGAGATAGAGGTAAATTTTGTTAAATCTTGATGTGCTGCAAATGTTTTTCATCTGCAGAAAAGTGACAAGTCACTTCACATAGCTGCAGAACTACTGGGTGTGCCAAAGGAGGACATTCGTATGTGGCTGTGTAATCGTAAAATTGTCAGCGGCAGAGAAATCTTCACTAAGCCCATGACATTTACTGAGGTTGGTTGTTTATCTTCTTTGTTATACACCTTCAGATGTTCTAATAATCAAAATATCTGCATTGTTAGACACCCTAGAGGTTATTTTCAATATTTTTTTTTTCATAATTTGTTTTCATTAATTTTTCAATGAAATGTTGCACATGTTTTTGCTGTCACTACTGAAACAGTTCTTCCTAGTCTATACAGGAGGATGAGGATGGCACGATTAGAAAAATTATCATTACCACATACAACTACTTAGGAACCATTTTGTTTAACAGCGTCCATCTCTCACTGAGGTAGGGTAACCCAAAAACTCGAGGCAACTCATTCACCATCATTCATTGAATCACTGTCTTGCCAGAGCTGTGATGTCAGCATGCTTTTGGCAAGACAGCAGTTGAATGAATAATGGTGAATGTTTTTTTTTTCTCTACCTCGGTGGGATAAAGCCAGCATTAAAAAAAATGGTTACTACAGTAGTAATATGTATGAGCAGAATGGTGGTTGCTACTGTAGTTGTATACAAGGTGAGGCATAAGTAAAGCAGAAAAATACAGACATTCAATAAATCAGCAGAATCTGAATGTCTGGGTAAAGGCAGTTGCAAAATGCTGTTTAGTTGCTAAGCTTTTTTAATTTTTTTTTTTTTACAAAAGTTTATTTTAGGTTAAAATATTTGTCAGCTTGTTGGCCTGTTTAATGGAGGTCTAACTTTCAGTATTTTATCACAGAACATTTAAGAAAATTTTAGTTAGAATATAAGAAATTATTTTAATGATTCTTGAATTTTCAGGCAACATTTTCAAGAGATGCATTAGCCAAACACATTTATGCTAAGTTATTTGACTGGATTGTGAAGCAGATCAACAAGTGCTTTGCTGCTACAGCCAAACCTTCCAGGTAAGATCTTGTAAATACACAGATAAAAGCTTGTCTTGAAAATTCATAATAAACATTTATACAAATGGAGTGATAAGGTTTGAACTTACCGTCTAGCAATCCAAGAATTTCTAGCCCAGCTTCTTCTGTGATGTAGCAAGCTAAGGTGTTGAACTAGTAATTCTAGGATCATAAGATGCACTGGCTTGAACTTTTTTTTTTTTTTTAACACGTCGGCCGTTTCCCACCGAAGCGGGGTGGCCCAAAATGAAAAACGAAAGTTTCCCATTTTACATTTAGTAATATATACAGGAGAAGGGGTTACTAGCCCCTTGCTCCCAGCATTTTAGTTGCCTCTTACGACACGCATGGCTTACAGAGGAAGAATTCATTCTCCATGAATATGATGATAATATGGCTACCACTGTGTCAGAATTACATATAAACAAATGAATAGAATCTACAGGAGGGTCCCACTTTACAGTGCTTCGCTTTACATCATTTCGCTAATACAGTGGTTTTCAATTATGTATACCAATTCTTCATTTATTCAGACTTCCTACGATAAATATATTCCCCACTCACTATAAGCTAAGGATGAAAATATTTTAAGGTAAGTAATATGTGTACTGTGTATGCATTTTTTTTTTTAGGGCTAGCTCTGTTGCTCGCTTAATATATGATAGTGTAAACTTGTTATCAAGCTTTTATATGCATTTGAAAGTGAAAAAAGTGTATGTTTCCCTTTACAGCAATTTTTGCTTTACTGCAGTAGGCCAGAATCTAACCTGCTGTATAAGCTGGGCCCTCCTGTACTCTTTTTCCATGGAGATAATTGTGCAGTGTCAATTATTTGTGTTAATGGCTGTTGTGTTAATTACTGCTTCATTGTCTTGGTGTTGTGAGGTCTGATGATGCAATTGCAGCTCAGTGCTGCATGACCCTTTATCCCCATCACTGTAATAGTAAGGCAACTACATCCCAGATGCACTCTTTAAATAATGCTACTCTCTCTCTCTCTTTTCAGATTTATTGGGGTTCTTGATATCTATGGTTTTGAGACCTTTGAAACCAATAGCTTTGAACAATTTTGCATTAATTATGCAAATGAAAAGCTGCAGCAGCAGTTCAATCAGGTGAGCTGTTACTGGGTTTACTGTTACTGCGTTTGCTGTCATCGGGTTTACTGTTACTTCATTTACTATCATCGGGTTTACTGTTACTGGGCTCGCTGTTACTGAGTTTACTGTTACTAGGTAATAGTACACCTGGAAGCAAAGTCAAGGCAGACAAATAAACAAGTGTTATTTTCAATATGTACTAACTGTAATTCTTTCAAAATTAAGTGACTTTTATTTTGTAAATTTTTGAAGAGCCCCTGGTTATGCAGAACATTTTGGCCAGACTAAAACTAAAACGAAAAACTGCTTGACATTATATACTTGTATAGATGAAGTTAGCTTATTTGAATGCAGAGTTTAGTATATTTAAGCTGTCTGAATATAAGATTATTAAATGTAATGGTAATTGTAAGTAACAATAAGCTACGTATATGAAGTATATTGTAACAGCAATGTAATATGGAGAGATAGTAATAAAAATTATATTTGACAGTTTTAGTTGTTATTTGGGGGTAGAAATATAGTGGTAACAGCAAGTGCATGAGTATGTATGATGATTGTGAACCTTGGATAAATAGGTTGTATAAGATATAAATGACATATTCGGTCTGTGTAATTTTTCATTCACTTTGAGAGATGTTTTTAACTATTTTTGAAGCAGTTGACAGAAAGGAAATTCTAGGAACCTTCTACTGTATGTGACATTTTTGGGACCATTTATTTGCATGGAGTTTTAAGCAGATTGAGTCTTGTAAGTGGGATATTAGAGATGCTTGTTGCTTGTGTTCTGTTTACATTCTGTTACAGCTCTCCAAGAAGAGTTTTAGCTACTTGGTTAATAGTTGTATTGAGTGTCCCCTATATACATACTAAGGCCTGTAGTAAGTGTTAATGTTTTGTATGTTGAGTAAATTTAAACTTTTAAATAGTTTGGGTGTGTGTTGCTTGGAATCTTGCCATGTGATACAGTAAAGTGTATTAGTCTGTATGTTATACTGAATATTACATTAAAAACCAAGGTAACAAAACTTTGAGAATTTTTTTATTAGTCTGTAGTATTGCATCATTATTTTAGAAAATTCATAAGTATCAAATTTTAATAAAATGATAATATATTTCTTCAGCATGTGTTTAAGTTAGAACAAGAGGAATATGTTAAGGAGCAAATCGAATGGGAGTTCATAAACTTCTATGATAATCAACCTTGTATTGATCTCATCGAGAGCAAGCTGGGAATCCTCGACCTGTTGGATGAAGAGTGTAAAGTAAGACATCAGAGACACTTGTTTAAAATTTAATGGCCAGTGTGTTAAAAATTAGCAGTTAACATTCATTTAAGTATATACTCTCAGTTTTGTGTTTAATGGTTCTTTACAAAAATATTGTCATACAGTTTATTGAATTTTATGATAACCCTGTTTGGATAACATGCTTTTACTATATTTTTTACTAATAAATTATTTTTTATTTTCAGATGCCAAAGGGTTCTGACCAGTCATGGGTAGAGAAGTTGTATTCAAAGTGTAAGAGATGGGACCATTTTAGTAAACCTCGCTTATCCAATACTAATTTTCTCATAGCACATTTTGCTGACAAGGTTGGCTATGAATGTGCTGGTTTCCTTGAGAAGAACCGGGACACAGTGTCCGAAGAACAGATTAACATTCTCAAATCTAGTCAGGTCAGTGAACTCAAAGTACTTTGGTTGTTTCAGTATTTGAGTAATTGTAGTCAAATTTTAGTTTCTTCTTCTTTCGACACACCTGCCATTTCCCACCGAAACAGGGTGACCCAAAAAGAAAGAAAAACCGAAACAGAAAGAAAAAACTTTCAACATTAAACACTTTTCACCATCACTCATACATAATCACTGTCTTTACAGAGACGCTCAGATACGACAGTTTAGAAGTCTCTCCCAACTGTCACTATCCCAGACCCCTCCTTTAAAGTGCAGGCATTGTACTTCTCATTTCCAGGACTCAACTTCGGCTAACCGGTTTCTCTGAATCCCTTCACAAAATATTACCCTGCTCACACTCCAACAGCTCGTCAGGTCCCAAAAAACATTCATCTCCATTCATTCTTCTCTAATTTTATATACAGTACTTTTTTAGATGAAGTTTTGCTGTGATCATATAGCAACAGCAGACAAGCCTGTACCCAGGGGACTTAGTCTATTGTTTTCAAAATCACTGTACACAATAGATTATCTGTTATGTCCATAATCTGCTAAATGTGGTTAATTAAATCAAGGATTTACTATATTTTAAAAAGTTGGATTAAACAGCTTTTTGAAGTAGCTTGTGTCTGATAAAAGGCTTCTTCATTGTACTCCATATTGAAGTAGTTCACATTCAAGTTTGTACAGTCTCACTCTCAATAAATAATTCATTAATAAATATAGGTTTTTATATTAACTTTTTTCAGAAAGGGATAAAGATTGTTTAAACATTATAGGTACATATGAAAAATATTACTTGTGTTATTGAATTATTTTAAACCGAATTTCCTCTTTAATGATTTTATGTAACCCTCCAGATTAATTTAGTACATGCCCTGTTTATGGAGAAGGAGCAACATGCTCCCACCAGAGTCAAAGTCTTACCCATTGGCCCAACACCATCTAAATCAAAACAAATGAAGAAAACTGTGAGTATTGAGTATCCATTTTTGTTATTTCTGCTTGTGCCATTTATTAGTTTACCATATAATGTGTATTTTTCATGAATATGAGGTCAGTTGACATAGCATAGTCATGAATGATTTATGATATATAGTAATATACAGTAAGGCCCCACTTTACGGCATTTCACCTTACGGTGTTCCACTAATATGGCGATTTCAAATTATGACCAAAACTCTATACGGCGAGCCATCTTTCTAATACGGCGCAACCCACCCGGTTTGTTTACATTCTCCATGAGCACATCTATTATGTCTGGAAACTTTTCAAAATTTCAAGTGTTTTAAAGTTATTGCATATTTTATATGTACTCTGATAATTATACTTATGTGTACCTGAACCTAAATAAACTTACACACAGTGCTGGCCCTCTAGTCTTAATGCCATAGTAATAATACTATTTATTTTTTTATTAACACATCGGCCGATTCCCACCAAGGCAGGGTGGCCCGAAAAAGAAAAACTTTCATCATCATTCACTCTATCACTGTCTTGCCAGAAGGGTGCTTTACACTACAGTTATAAAACTGCAACATTTACACCCCTCCTTCAGAGTGCCGGCACTGTACTTCCCATCTCCAGAACTCAAGTCCGGCCTGCCGGTTTCCCTGAATCCCTTCATAAATGTTACTTTGCTCACACTCCAACAGCACGTCAAGTATTAAAAACCATATGCCTCCATTCACTCCTATCAAATACGCTCACACATGCTTGCTGGAAATCCAAGCCCTCGCACACAAAACTTCCTTTACCCCCTCCCTCCAACCTTTCCTAGGCCGACCCTACCCCGCCTTCCCTCCACTACAGATCCATACACTCTCGAAGTCACTCTGTCTCGTTCCATTCTCTCTACATGTCCAAACCACCTCAACAACCCCTCCTCAGCTCTCTGGACAATCGTTTTGGTAATCCCGCACCTCCTCCTAATTTCCAAACTCCGAATTCTCTGCATTATATTCACACCACACATTGACCTCAGACATGACATCTCCACTGCCTCCAGCCTTCTCCTCGTTGCAACATTCATCACCCATGCTTCACACCCATATAAGAGCGTTGGTATAACTATACTTTCATACATTCCCTCTTTACTTCCATGGACAAGGTTCTTTGTCTCCACAGACTCCGAAGTGCTCCACTCACCCTTTTCCCCTCATCAATTCTATGATTCACCTCATCCTTCATAGACCCATCCGCCGACATGTCCACTCCCAAATATCTGAATACATTCACCTCCTCCATACTCTCTCCCTCCAATCTGATATCCAATCTTTCGTCACCTATTCTTTTTGTTATCCTCATCACCTTACTCTTTCCTATATTCACTTTCAATTTTCTTCTTTTACACACCCTACCAAATTCATCCACCAACCTCTGCAGCTTCTCTTCAGAATCTCCCAAAAGCACAGTGTCATCAGCAAAAGCAACTGTGACAACTCCCACTTTGTATTTGCTTCTTTATCTTTTAGCCCAACACCTCTTGCCAAGACCCTCGCATTCACTTCTCTTACAACCCCATCTATAAATATATTGAACAACCACGGTGACATCACACATCCTTGTCTAAGGCCCACTTTTACTGGGAAATAGTCCCCTTCCCTCCTACACACTCTAACCTGAGCCTCACTATCCTCATAAAAACTCTTCACTGCCTTCAGTAACCTTCCTCCTATTCCATACACCTGCAACATCTGCCACATTGCCCCCCTATCCACCCTATCATACGCCTTTTCCAAATCCATAAATGCCACAAAAACATCTTTACCCTTATCCAAATACTGTTCACCTATATGTTTCACTGTAAACACTTGGTCTACACACCCCCTACCTTTCCTAAAGCCCCCTTGTTCATCTGCTATCCTGCTTTCTGTTTTACTCTTAATTCTTTCAATAATAACTCTACCATACACTTTACCAGGTACACTCAACAGACTTATTCCCCTATAATTTTTGCACTCTCTTTTGTCCCCTTTGCCTTTATACAAAGGAACAATACACGCTCTCTGCCAATCCCTAGGTACCTTACCCTCTTCCATACATTTATTAAATAATAGCACCAACCACTCCAAAATTATATCCCCACCTGCTTTTAACATTTCTATCTTTATCCCATCAATCCCAGCTGCCTTACCCCTTTCATTCTACCCACTGCCTCACGAACTTCCCTACACCCACAACTGGCTCTTCCACACTCCTACAAGATGTTATTCCTCCTTGCCCTACACACGAAATCACAGCTTCCTGTCTTCATCAACATTTAACAAATCCTCAAAATATTCTCTCCATCTTCCCGATACCTCTAACTCTCCATTTAATAACTCTCCTCTCCTATTTTTAACTGTCAAATCCATTTGTTCTCTAGGCTTCCTCAACTTATTAATCTCATTCCAAAACTTTTTTTTATTTTCAACAAAATTTGCTGATAACATCTCACCCACTCTCTCATCTGCTCTCTTTTACATTGCTTCACCACTCTTTTAACCTCTCTTTTTCTCTCCATATACTCTTCCCTCCTTGCATCACTTCTACTTTGTAAAAACCTCTCATATGCTAACTTTTTCTCCTTACTACTCTCTTTACATCATCATTCCACCAATCGCTCCTCTTCCCTCCCGCACCCACTCGCCTGTAACCACAAACTTCTGCTGAACACTCTAACACTACATTTTTAAATCTACCCCATACATTTTCGACCCCATTGCCTACACTCTCACTAGCCCATCTATCCTCCAATAGTTGTTTATATCTTACCCTAACTGCCTCCTCTTTTAGTTTATAAACCTTCACCTCTCTTTTACTTACTGATTCTATTTTCCTTGTATCCCATCTACCTTTTACTCCCACTGTAGCTATAACTAAAAAGTGATCTGATATATCTGTAGCCCCTCTATAAACATGTACATCCTGAAGTCTACTCAACAGTCTTTTATCTATCAATACATAGTCCAACAAACTACTGTCATTACGCCCTACATCATATCTTGTATACTTATTTATCCTCTTTTTCTTAAAATATGTATTACCTATAACTAAACCCCTTTCTATACAAAGTTCAATCAAAGGGCTCCCATTATCATTTACACCTGGCACCCCAAACTTACCTACTACACCCTCTCTGCATGTTTCTCCCACTTTAGCATTTAGGTCCCCTACCACAATTACTCTCTCATTTGGTTCAAAAGTTCCTATACATTCGCTTAACATCTCCCAAAATCTCTCTCTCTCCTCTACACTCCTCTCTTCTCCAGGTGCATACACGCTTATTATGACCCACTTTTCGCATCCGACCCTTATTTTAATCCACATAATCCTTGAATTTACACATTTATATTCCCTCTTTTCCTTCCATAACTGATCCTTCAACATTATTGCTACCCCTTCCTTAGCTCTAACTCTCTCAGATACTCCTGACTTAATCCCATTTATTTCTCCCCACTGAAACTCGCCTACCCCCTTCAGCTTTGTTTCGCTTAGGGCCAGGACATCCAACTTCTTTTCATTCATAACATCGGCAATCATCTCTTTCTTATCATCCGCACTAATGCATAATAATACTAATATATAATAATAATCACTCTTGGGCACATTAAATGTCTTATTTTACATTAATATAGACATTTTCATTAATCCATCTATGATATTTTCTTTAAAATTATACAAGAAACACGTTACATAGCATATAAACATGCTATGTTTATATGCTATGGAGGTGTGGTAGCCGGGTGGAGGGAAAACATTACGTTTTCTCTGGTCCAGCACCAGAGAAAACGTGTGTGAATCTGCGTTGGCCCAGTTACTCCCCTTAACACTAACACTTTTGTTTACAATTCTTTGCATGAATTATTCATTATTTCTCCCTTTGTTTATGATGGCATCTAAAGGTAGTTGTTAGAAACGATTAAACTCAGTGAACATATGTCAATGGTAATAATATGGCTCTGGGCCTCATTAAATATTGTGTAGCTATGTAGGTAGGTGCAGCTGTGTAGCCCAGGCGAACTACATATCCACATCTACCGGCTACCTACACCTGACTTCCTACAAATAAATACTACTCGCCTCTCATCCTACATTAAGACTACACATATTTTAAGGTAAGTAATGAATGTACTGTGTATGTATTTTACTTTTTATTGTGTTTTTTAATGCCTAGTTCTATTACTAACTTAATATAAGTTAGTGTAAACTTGTTATCTGGCATTTATATGCATTTAAAAGTGGGATAAATGGCATTTTGCTTTCTGGCGATGTCTACTTTCTGGCAGTAGCCTGAAACCTAACCTGCCGTATAAGTGGGGCCCTATTGTATATATATTTTCAACAAACCGGTCGTATCCCACTGAGGCAGGGTGACCTAAAAAGAAAAATGAAAGTTTCTCTTTTTAAATTTAGTAATGTATACAGGAGAAGGGGGTTACTAGCCCCTTGCTCCCAACATTTTAGTCACCTCTTATGACACAAGGCTTATGGAGGAAAAATTCTTCTCCACTTCCCCATGGAGGCAGTAATGTATTAAATAGAATTATTTTCTCACAGGTTGGTTCTCAGTTTCGGGAATCACTTAATCTACTGATGTTGACACTAAACTCAACGACACCTCACTATGTGAGGTGCATTAAACCTAATGATGATAAAATGAGCTTCACGTTTGATCCCACCCGAGCCATTCAGCAGTTGAGGGCGTGTGGTGTGTTGGAAACAGTTAGAATCAGTGCTGCAGGTTATCCATCTAGGTGAGTACAGTACTTTTTCGATGCTTGGGAATATATTCTTAAGTTGAATCAGAATATCTGGATCCATTAATGAGTGTGTTTCCATCCCACTATAGTTTTGTGGAAAGGGTGTCACTGTAGTTTCTGGTGCACTTCAATATCTATTGTATTTTAATGTATGTGTTTTAATTATCAATATCCACATGTATTATACTTTAATTAAAGTTTAGCGAGCTTTTTTATATGCATTCTTGGATTGCCAAATGAAACTTTGACTTTTTTGTGTGTGTCTAGTGAGAATGCATGAGTTAAAAAAATACACGTTCTTCAAACGTCATTCAGGTATTCACAAATAAAATTCTAATGGTTAAGTACTATGTTAAAAATTTATTGTAGATGCTGTATTGCTTTTATAAATATTTGCCTTTGGATTCATTAAATCATTGAGAAGAAATAATTGAAAGCTCATTCTATGAACTTAGATTGGTAAAAAAAAAAAATTTGTACAAAATAAAATTATTTCATTAAATCACTACTTGTATGTTTATCGCAGGTGGACATATAACGAGTTCTTCTGTAGATACCGAGTGCTGTGCAATTCCAGAGATATTAAAAGGAATGACATGTGTATCACATGTGAAAAGATCATTAGTAATATGATAAATGTAAGTACGTACTATATAATATATGATTTTTCAATGTTGGGGGATGAGACTAAGCTCTTAGTGCAGCCTCTTAACCTTTGACAGACATGACCAGCAACTGTCATGTCTACATACTTCTGAATGTCTTTATGGAGTTACTTCCACTGTGTCACTGTCCATTTCATTTCTGATGACGTCTTTTTGATTAAATATCCCTTTGTCTCAGCTAGGTTTAATACAAAAATAACCCACACATAGGAAAGAGGAGCTTACGATGACATTTTGGTTAGGTTTACAATTTCCAACCATACCTGCTGTTGTTCCGATGGCTTAAGTTGTATTTTTGGATTTCAAATTTTATTCCTGTCATTCTTTATTGTATCAACAAAAAAGCATATTATGTGCCACCCCTTTTCATAGTTGTCTTCCACACACCTGTGTAATGTATCTTCCAGATACTGGTCCTCTGTTCCTATGTGTAGAGTACCTTTGTCTTTAAACTTCTTAGATCAGTTTAAATATTTCCTGCACACTTATAATCATATACCCCTTCCTCTCTCAAGTTTTATCCACCTTATCTGCCATCTCAAGCCTCTATTTTTCAAGAAAGATTCTTTCCAGATGCTGTATGTGTATGTATATATTAATATCATAGTGTTTGACAAAATACTTTGGCTAAGTTGTTGAATGCCCAATTTTTGTACCAAATTTTCTTGTAAAATGTGTTTCAAGAATTGAGTTTGGAATTGTGCAATAATTCAGAATTATAAGCTTTAAAAGTTGTAAATGAACAGTGGGTAGCTATGCAAGGAAAAAAAAAAGTGTAATATACTGTAGTTGCCTGACTGTTGTGTTTGGTTACAAATCCTGAAATATTGCAGGATGAAGACAAATTCAAATTTGGCCGAACGAAGATTTTCTTCAGAGCAGGTCAGGTGGCCTACATGGAGAAACTTAGGGCAGATCGTTTATCTGCTTGTGGTGTCATGATTCAGAAACATGTAAGAATGTTCTTGCATCGCAATCGCTTCAGAACCATAAAAAAGGCAGCAATAACTATACAAAGGTACTCAAGAGGCACAGCAGCACGAAGGTGAGTCAGTTATACTGATAAGTAGATTAGTTATTTATTGAGAACAGGTATGTCACACTGTAAATGCAGTAAATGTAATATTGTATAAATATTTTCAGAGATAGAGTAGCCTGTTGTTTGAAATTTTAATTAGTACGTATTTGTTTTATGTTTCTGTTTAGTGATGACTTACTTTCTCAGGGTATCTATTTTTTAAGAGATCAGCATATGTCTTTACTATATTAAATTTATACAATTTAACATTTTTCAGACGTGTTCATCACATGCGCCAAACTGCAGCAGCTATCAAAATTCAGGCCTGTGTGCGAGGGTGGATTAAGAGGGTTCAGTATCGCCGTCTTGTTTACACTGTCACTCGGTTGCAGGCTCACGCTCGTGGTGCATGGGCTCGACAGAGATACGAGCATATGCGAAGAGTCAGAGCAGTAAGCATTGAAAGCCAGTGAAATTCATTGTCATACTGTATACATTTTTTGCTACATCATAAATAGAAATACTGTACTATGATTCCATATGATTATCATGTAAGATGGGTCATTTATTTTATTTTTTTAGTAATGTAGATGGGCTATGGCATTGTAAGAAATAAATTGTAAGCTAATCTTAGGCTTTCATATGAGGGTGATTATGCCTGAATGTATCATAGGATCTGTATATTGTCAATCTGATACACTGATAAGAAATTATTAATTACAATTAAAAGCCTTCAATCTACATAATTTTTTCAGGCCATTATCATCCAGAAGTACGTGCGAGCATGGTTGACACGGCGTCACTTCTTGAGAGCAATGCGTGGTATTCTCATTACCCAAGGACTTGTTCGTTGCTTCCTGGCTAGAAGGAAACTCAAGAAACTGAAGATTGAGGCCAAGTCAGTTGAACACCAGAAGAAACTCAACAAGGGATTGGAAAACAAGATCATCTCGCTCCAACAAAAGCTTACGGAGCTTGTATGTTTTGTTTTATTTTTAGTACATGGTAGAAATGTTTGTTCATACAGGATTATATTAAGTATAATGTGCTTTTCTTAAGACACATTTGCAAAACTTAATACGTATATATTTATTTATTTTAATCAGTACAGTGCAATTTAATTTAAAAAATTAATCATTCACACATGGAATTTGTTTATTAAATTGCAGTGAATGAGTAGTCATAACTGCTTTCTTCTACATGCACAGATTATTGTACTGACTAGCCTCTAAAATTCATTATAAGATGTGCCTTTAAATGCACATTTTTATCACCTAAGAAATTAAAATTAATTCATTCTTGTATAATTATATTAACTACTTTAGCCAGATTGTTGTTTACTACTCAGAAAAATGAAAACAACTGTATCAAAGGTTACAAAGAAGAGATCACCACTCTAAAGGCACACTTGACGGAGATGAAGGGTATGGAAGTGCAGGTGAAGAACAGTAATAACCGTATTCGTGAACTTGAGACCAAGGTTGCAGCTCTTGTTCTTGAAGTAGAGGTGAGAATAACAAATTGAATGTCTTCACGTTACAAAAAATCAAAATATATTGAATTGATTGTACGAAAAATCAAAATACATGTACAGTGGACCCCCGAGTTTCGTAAACCTCGGAAATCGTACATTTATGTAAGTATAATATTGTAAGTGCTTGTGGAAAAGTATTTTTGGGGGTCTGAAATAGACTAACCTACGTGACATTTTTCCTTAAGGGAGTAAATTCGTTTGGTAATGGCACTTGAGCAGACTTCAGGAGTGAAGTTTTTACGAAACTCGGGGGTCCACTGTATATTGAATTGATTGTACAAAAAAATCTAAATATATTGAATTAATTATGTTATTCAAGAATTGAACAAAAACCTTGACACTTTTTGATGTAGATGGAGCGAGGTGAAAAGATGGATGTGTTGAGTGAGAAGGAGCGAGCGGAGAAAGAGAATCGTGAATTGGTGGAGAAACTCAATGCAGAAAATGCGCGGCTAACAGAAGAACTTGGAGAGGTTATAAAAGAAGAGACTAAACGAGAATCAGAAGGTAATTATATATTATGTAAAAATATTTATTATGTTCTCCATGGGGAAGTGGAACAGAATTCTTCCTCCGTAAGCCATGCGTGTCGTAAGAGGCGACTAAAATGCTGGGAGCAAGGGGCTAGTAACTCCTTCTCCTGTATATATTACTAAATGTAAAATGGGAAACTTTCGTTTTTCATTTTGGGCCACCCCACTTCGGTGGGAAACGGCCGACGTGTTGAAAGAAGAAGAAGATATATTATGTAAAAATATATAAAAAATATTACTGTCGTATTGTAGTTATGAAATAACAGAATTATTTCAATATTTTAATGTTTTTATTATATCAAATATAGCTTGAAAATTGCAACTGTACATTTAAAAAGTAAGTTTAGGAAGGGGAAGGTACCAGTGGAATAAGTGGGTGAGGCAGTTGACTAAAGCAACTGGGATAGATGGAATTAAGGTAAATTCTGATACCTTACTCACACTTCAACAGCACACCCATTAAAAACCACACATCTCTGGACACTCCTATTTAACACACTTATATAAAGCCTACTTGCTCAAGCACCTAAAACTTCGTTTCTTTTACCTCCTTCCTCCAACCATTCCTGGGATGACCTCTTTTCCTCTTACCTTCCACTCCAGATTTATACACTTTTCATAAGCCTATCCTTCTCCATCCATACTACAAGCCCAAACCACTTTAACAACCCCTCAGCACTGAATTTACCCTTGGTGACCCCACATTTTCTTTTAATTTGTTCGCTCTGAATTCTCATGATATTCACACTGCTCTTATTACTCTCAAACTTGTTAATATTCTGCCACTTTAAAATCATTCATATGTTGGAAATCTACTCAGTATTGCCACTGTTTGTCCCATTCTTGCTGTACAAGCCTGGCTCATGGCTGGGCTCTGGGAGTAGATAAACTCTGGGAACTCATCAAAGGTATACTGTACACTATACCAAGTGTAATCAATCACAACAGAGCGTAATGCTTTATTTGTTATTGTTTTACTTAGAGATGCTGCGACGCAAATTTGAAGCCGAGAAGCAACAAATCATCATGGAGAACACAGATGAGAAGACAGCATACCAAAGATTATTAAAAGAATTTAATCGCTTAGAACAGAAGAACGACCTTTTAGAAGAGCAGATAAAAAAGTTTAAAGGAGGCAATGCTCATAAGGTAAATGTTAACAATTTAATGTTTTTTAGCAGATGTTCATTATTTTCACTTCCTGTGATAGTAAATATATAGTTTTTCTTTTGTTCTTGTTAATGTGAAGCATTTTATTTTTAATTGATAGTTTAACTTGTGTGTACTAGCATATATGATTGTATATATCTTTGCATTGACAAAACTGCTGAATAGCCTTGTGGGTCTAAGTGCTCTGTATATCTTGCAAGTATCTTTCATCATAAGATTAATATGGTAACTTATTAAAATGAGAATGTATTCTTGGTAGTAGACCAGTTTGCTTTACTTGTTAATGGAAGATCTACCATCGAGAAAAATATTGGTTAAAGGTATAACTTTGTCCATTGGCAATTCTTGTCTTGCTGCTTTTTCCTAACTTGTTCCTTTGCACATTTTTCTAATACATATACTGTTTTTTTGCTTGTATATACAGTTAGAGATAGTACTCGTCCCTTTCACACGTTGTTTCTTAGTGTAACTCGGCGACAACTGCTAAATTTTTGACAATGTAGAATTCTTTCAAAAGTATCTCATGTACTCAGTTGTTAATGTTTCAACACGTTTAAAATATATGGGAAGATCCTGCAATATATGTGGATCCATCCTCAAGAATGGGGAGTCTTAAATATAATGCAAATAAAAATATTATCTGGTGTATGATGTAGAGAAAATGTCAAGGCAGAATCAAGACCATTCAGTTTTTAATGTTACTGTAATTTTATTCAACTTTTCATTTATGGTTATGTGCAAATGTAACTGACAGGTGTCTGAAATGTTTAAGACAGTTGTGTTCTTTTGTATCTCTCAGAGAACAGCAAGCAATATTAGTAATATCAGTGGCGCCAGCGATGCTCCTACTGAACTGGTTCGTGATGATGCATCAGAGTTCAGTTCTATCATTGGTGATGATGTAAGTAGTCACAATGTTATTAGTAGTATGTCAAAATATGTAGTCATTATGTATACAGTAATGTACTTTAAAATTATTTCTGGCAAAATTTGGATGAATCTTTCCCTAAAATAATTAAGTACTGAGTATAACAAGGGCATACAGTCAATTTGCATTGAAATCTACACTTCCACTAAAGTGCCTTGCAGATATTTTCAATCATTTCCTTATAGCTGGGAATCACTTTTTAGAATTTTTTTTGGAGATCTTCAGACATATTCTGGTATGTCCAAATATGCACAGCTGTTTGTCTAGAAATTGTTTTGTTGCTATTGAGTGCAGTAAACTATTGAATTTGTTACTAGTAGAACAGTGGACCCCCGAGTTTCGGTCACCTCGGAAATCGAACAGTTCTGTAAGTTTAATATTGTAAGTGCTTTTGTATGTGTATTTTTGGGGGTCTGAAAGGACTAATCTAATTTAAATTTTTCCTTAAGGGAACAAATTCGTTCGGTAATGGCACTTGAACAGCCTTCTGGAATGAATTATGACCGAAACTCGGGGTGTCCACTGTATAATATATACTGTGGTAGAGATTAAAAAATAATCAGTTCTTAATTGAATGATAGACTGGATGAAAAGTTGAAAAAAAATATTTGAGAAGAAAAAGCTAACGACATGTTTCCAGTGGGAAACTCTGATCTTGAGTGAAGTGGTCATGTGCAGAATCTTTGGCAGGCATTGCCAATACTTTTCAAATGCTCAGCACTCTTAAAGAGGCACCTTAAAATTTTACCAAAGTGAAACTGAGGTTATTAGGTCTACTCTTTCCCTTCTAATTGAAGAGATAAAAATTTGCCAAAGGATGGTGACGAATGAGAAAAAAAGAATAAAAAAACTGTGAAGCGACATGAAGGAAGTGAATGAAACAGTAAGAAAGGCTGAAAGTGAGAAAAAGTAGCAAGGGAGGAGGGAATTCATTGAACAAAATGTTGAAAGAATCTAGGGGTACTGTGAAATACTTGGTGCATTTATTTGCTGTCTTACTAAAGAAAGGACACCAAATGATTGGCAGACAACACATGTGCTGCTTTGGTACAGTGAGAAAGAGGACAAGAAATTGAAAAGTTAAGTGTTATGTCTGTTGGGTGTATTAAGTAAAGTTTACAATATATATATTCAGTTTTCACTATTAAGCATTTTAGAAATTCATTAGTGTTTTGTAGGTAATATTTTTACATTACATTGTACGAAAGTATAGTCGTACCAACACTTATATGGGTGTGAAGCATGGGTTGCAAATGCTGCAGCGAGGATGAGGCTGGAGGCAGTGGAGATGTCCTGTCTAAGGGCAATGTGTGGTGTAAATATTATGCAGAAAATTAGGAATGTGGAAATTAGGAGAAGGTGTGGAGTTACTAAAAGTATTTGTCAGAGGGCTGAAGAGGGGTTGTTGAGGTGGTTTGGTCATTTAGAGAGAATGGATCAAAGTAGAATGACTTGGAGGGCGTATAAATCTGTAGGGGAAGGAAGGTGGGGTAGGGGTCATCCTAGAAAAGGTTGGAGGGAAGGGGTAAAGGAGGTATTGTGGGCGAGGGGCTTGGACTTCCAGCAAGCATGTGTGAGCGTGTTAGATAGGAGTGAATGGAGACGAATGGTTTTGGGACATGACGATCTGTTGGAGTGTGAGCAGGGTAACATTTTGTGAAGGGATTCAGGGAAACCAGTTAATTGATTTAGTTGGACTTGAGTCCTGGAAATGGGAAGTACAATGCCTGCACTTTAAAGGAGGGGTCTGGGATAGGGACAGCTGGGAGAGACAATTCTCAGCTGTCGTATCTGAGCTCCTCTGCAAAGACAGTGATTATGTATGTGTGTGGTGAAAGTGTTGAATGATGATGAAAGTATTTTCTTTTTGGGGATTTTCTTTCTTTTTGGGTCACCCTGCCTCGGTGGGAGACGGCCGACTTGTTGAAAAAAAAAAAAAAAAAAAATTACATTTAAAATTTTAAAACTGTTAGTGTACCTGACTCTTGCCTAAAACACACAAGTGGTTTGTATCGAGCAACTGCGAACTAACGCCCTACACCCTCCAGAAGTGGTGCAGCCATGGTAGGTGGTTGGATAAGCAGGCTGAAACCCTCTCCTCTCAGAGGAGAGTTATTTTTTCAATTTATGGCTAATTTTCACTGTTACATTGATCAGTAACTACAAAAGTGCGATAGTTTAAGAAATTTCACGCCCATACTGAAAATCTTATGTCTTTAAAGACAGTTACTTTGATTTTTTTTTTTCAGCATATTATCATTTTTAAGCACCCCTTCCCCAGATTGAAATCCTGGCTGTGCTACTGCACTCTACTCATCCCAGATTTATTATTGATGTGGAACTTTTGAGCTGATCCCTTGTTATCACAGTACAGTACTTATTTGGATCTTTCTGCCAGGCCTTTATGACTTCATCTGATTTTGAAAATGTGTTTTGAGTAGTTTATAAAGTTTTGTGGGTTTAAGTGCAGTGCAATCAATTAATGATTTTTTATTTAAATATAATAAATTTGTCCTTGCATGTTTCTTTTATCTGTTATGCATGTACCAATCTCTGAAGTACTTTTTTGAGCATTTTAAACTTTTAAAATTTCAAGAATATATTATTCCTTTTGCATTAAATGAGAAGATCTGCAATTGCATTTTGTCCCAAAATCCTTAATATATTTTAGTATGATTTTTTGTTTGCTTCTGATGCTCACACAGGATTGGATGTCTGTAAGTTAATATATTTTTTCAAATTTATTATTTTCTAGAATTTAAGTAATAATGGTGTTAACTTTTATTTTCCATTAGTTGTTGCAGTATGACACACTAAGGCTACTGTATGTATTATATTATTTATCAGATTTAATTTAGCCTTAGTTATTTAGTGTTTTTAATGCGTTACATTGACACATTGTTTACTGATGAGGTGGTAATAACTCGTTGCTAACTGGGAGGTTGGGAAGGTTGCATGAACACACTGCCTCTAGAAGCCACTGTCTTTTCTTTATTCCTCAATACAGTTGAGTGCATCATACATATGGGATCCCATATTACAAAGTAAGAGATATTGCAAATATTTCAAGTCTAGCAAGAGACCCTCTTCCACCACCCGAAGAGGGTCTTTAAAGACTCCCCAAAAATTTGCGATTTCTTTGTTAGGTAAATGTACACTTACAATTAATAAAACAATTATTATTGCTATGTTTCAAGTCAAGGTATTGGCTTGACAAAGTTCCTTGTAAATGAACTTTGGCTATAATAAATGTGCTATTAGTTGCATGTATGTCCATATACGTACCTAACATTACTAGAATTCTTACCAATAATAAATAATCCCTTACGTGTCACTTTTCTCAGCAAAACTGAAGACACACCAACAGGCATGCTCTCGTGTCGAGAAAAAGGTTTAGGCTTTAATATTATCATTAAAGCGCTTCCGTGTATGCCTCTCATCCCCGCTGCATACGATAAGTCTACAACAAATGTAGTGAGAGAATCACGCTGACATAGTAATTAAATCAGGATTATATGCAAGAGTTTAATGTAGTGTGGGTTATTCCAGTAACCTAAATACAGTAGTGGAAATAATGGGCTCACTTTCAGTAGATAGTTAATCTATTTTTCTGCAAAACTGCAGAGGTGGTTCTCAGTGTATTGTACATAGCACTGGTGAATGCAAAGTTTGAAGGGCAAATATATTGTACATTGAGGCTGAAGTGAGAAGGCAGTATGATATTTCACATACAATTATAGGCTTCTTTAAGAGGGTATTTATAGAATAAACAATGATGATTAGTGTTCAAGAAAAATCAATAAATAGAAAATTAGTTATTTTGCATTAAATATTCATAAGCTGGAACAGTAGCTGGTAAAATTCTTACTAGGAACATTTCACCTGAGGTGGTAAGAAGACTAAACTTGCTCAATTCAGTGACATACCAATAAGTTAACCAGTCTTTGTATTTAGCTTTGTGCTGCTTTTTATTTAATTTAATATAATTTCACTTATAATTTCCTTGTTTGTAGTTTGGTAATTTAGCTTGTCATTTGTCGTGAAGATGAAATTTTCTTATTAATATTCTTTTTTTACTTGATATTCAGTATACATTACATTTCTTCAGTTTGCTTCTCAAAATAAAATATCTTGAATGCTTTGAAGCATATTACTCATTATTATGGCATAACAGTCACCCTGCCTCTGTGGGAGACGGCCGACTTGTTGAAAAAAAAAACGGTATACTAAATATTTTGTCATATATTTAATGCCATCATATGATTGTAAATTGACCAGTGTACCATTACTGACTGCATTTTATCCCAGTGAAGCTCATTGGTATACAAACCTTCTCAAATCAAATTAGTGTATTACTTATTTTGAGAAGACCTGAAAAAATAGACAAGGGGAATATTGAACCACTCGTTGAATGGAGGGGTCAAACCCATGGCAAGTCGGTCCTAAAATTAGCAGACAGTTGTACTAATCACTGTACCAGCTTGGAATGGTACAGTGGATAGTGCACTACTAGTTTTAGGAGTGTCCTGTCATGGGTTCTTGCCCTCCATTTGGCAAGTTGTTTACAGTGGTATCATTGTGGGATATTGAATACGGCATGAAGAGGAGTTGACCACCTTGCTTGGTATTGTCTTAGAGTATGCTTGATATGGAGTAGTGTAGCAAAAAATGTCAGCAAATTTTCTTGTTCATGGTTAATGTTGCATTCTTGCTGTAGGATGTCGGATATGGATCTGTGCGAAGTCGTGCCAGTGAAATGTCAGACTCCAGCAGAAACTTGGAAAATATAGATTGGAGTTCTCCTTCTCACAAGCCAAATGTTTCCGAGATCAAACTTCATGTTCCCGAGAAGGTAAGGGACTGTTCTTACTGCCCTCATTAATATTTATTACATACTTTCTAACATGATGTGTTTACACTGTTGTTATTCATAATTTTTCAAGGTACTTTCTGCTGCCCTTTGTCTCTGCCATCACCAGTGCCATCTACCCATCCTTTACTCTGTATTCCCTGCCTTCATCTTTCGCTCTCTCTCTCACCTTTTAATATCTTAACTTGTGCAGTTTTCACTCGTACCTTTGTCTCTTCACCATCTTTCCCTCTCACCCTCCCTCTTTCTCTCTCTTTTTTATGTTAACACTCTGATCCACCACCACATCTGTCCTCTACCTTTTCACACCTTCATTTCTTTGTTGTCCCACTACCTCTTCTCAAACCACCACCACCAGCCAACCAATGACTAGTCCACCATATCCATTTACCTCCTGCACTCTCTCTTCCTCCCACTTTTTTCCTCATCCAACATTGATTACATCCCTCCCTTCTTTCTCGCACTCCCTCCTTCCCTCTTCCCACATCCACAATTACCTTTCTCTCAGCCTAGCCCCGGGTTAGGCTGAGTGAGTAGGAAGACTCTTGAACACAATCAGATTTGCCTTTTCTATATTGCACTTTCTCTTTCCTCCACTACCTCTTCCACATTCACTTCTCATTCAGCTAGCTCTCCCTCCCACCTTCTCTTCCCACTAACCTCTCCCTCTTAATTAATCCTTCCCACCACCTCCCATCTTCCACATCTTCCTCCTCCCATCTCTTTTCCCTCCTCCTCCTCCACTTTTATATCTTTTCCACCTTCTTATCCTCCTCTTCTTATTCTTCCTTTTCCGTTTTCCCCCCCTCCTTACTCTTCTTATCCTTTTCTCCTATAATCCTTCTCTTCTACTTATCTTTCTCGTTTTTTTAACTTTTAATCTTCATCACCCCCCTCTTCTCCTTTCCCCTTCTTTCATATTCATTATTACCCCCTTTTGAAAAAGAGAAGCTGCCAGATTGATATGGCTAATGTAAAGTAAATGATGTAGATCCTTGCAGAGTATTGATGACACTATATCCAGAGTCCAGAGGAACCTGTGATGGTCTCACTAAAACAGATACAAATATTATTAGTCTTGCTGTAATATATACAGAAGAACCTGTGATGGTCTCGCTAAAACAGGTACAAATATTATTAGTCTTGCTGTAATATATCCAGAGGAACCTGTGATGGTCTCGCACTGAAACAGGTACAAATATTATTAGTCTTGCTGTAATATATCCAGAGGAATCTGCATTAGTCTCACACTATTACAAATATTACCATCCTTGCAGCAGTTTTAGGATTATACCAGAAGAATTATTTTATATATACAGTGGACCCTCGGTTAACGAAAAAAATTCATTGAAGAAGCCTGCTCAAGTGCCATTACCGAACGAATTTACGTCCTTAAGAAATAATGTCATGTAGGTTAGTCTATTTCAGACCCCCAAAACTGCACTTCCACAAGAACTTACAAAATTATACTTACATAATTGCACGATTTCCGGGGTATTCGTTAACCGAGGGTCCACTGTATGTACAGTGGACCCCCGGTGTTCGTCCATTTTTCATAACAGAATACTGTTCAAGTGCCATTACCAATCGAATTTATTCCCTTAAGAAATAATGTAAAGTAGACTAGTCCTTTTAGGCCTCCAAAACTACACTTATAAAATCATTTAAAAAAATATACTTACATAAAAGGGCCTGTTTTGAGCAGGACGAACACCGGGGGTCCACTGTACAGTATACTTTATTGAAAGTTGTTCATAGAATTAGTGTAGTGATTAGTTTCTTGAATAGTATTATTATTTATATCATCAATTGAAATATAATATAATATAATTTTTTTATTTTGATTCACAAGGCAAGTAATTTATTTTGTAATAACCGAAGAAAGTAAGTAATCTCTTGCCACTTACAGCAATTAATCTTGTGCCACTTATAACAGTCAATTTTTCCTTCAGTGGTTTTGTTACAAAATCACGTATGGGTTTAGCACTTCCCTTAAATAGTAATAGTATTAATAATAATAATACAAAAGCTTATTTACTGTATGGTACATATGTGCATGAATAATATACATTAGACACTGGTTTCCAAACTTTTCCAAAATGTATAACTACATTTTTAATTTTGTATAATGTACAGTATATTAGTTTATATTTATATTATATAGTATAAAATATTACTTGTTGAGGCTAAAATTATAAGTTCCTAGTGCCAGCCAGTAGTAATTCTTACATAAAATCTTTAATAAGATAATGAGAATAAACTGCTCTTGACTGCTCTAGTATGTAGCTTATGTTGGATGACTTTACTTTTTGAAAACCTCTTGAGTTAAGAAATGTAACTGCAGTAATTTTCATTTTTATTAGCATGCAATGTACTTTCTAGGAGGAGGATTATGACACTCCATTATAGTGTTCACTGATTGTCTCTAATCTTTTATTTCCTATCACTTCCATTCACCTGTTTCACTAGTTATAAGCTATCTGATAGCTTGCTTCATTTCTTCAAACAAATTTATATTTTATCTTATAATAAATTTGAAATAAAACTTCTGTATACATAATATGCAGTACTAGAAAGCTCTCAATAAAAATAGTAATTCTTTGTGTAATAAATACTCTGGTGAGTTTACACAAAATGTATAATGGGTATAATAGAGAAGTTTGGAAACCTTGGAGATATGCAGCTAATATTTTTGCCTGGGGTTGCTTGGTCTGGTACTTCACTTAAGGATGTGGTTTGTCCTTAGCATGTAGTGAATCTCACTAACTTCCTACTACCCCTTGCTGCTTGGTGACTCCTCTCTCTGATGCTATGCTCATCCGGGATGCTAATAGATGGAGGACATCACCTTAGTACTGCAACTGCAGAACAAAGTGCGCGAGTTAGAAAAGGAACGGAGGAGTCTGGCCAAACAGGTAGATCAGCTGGAATCAGCATCACCCATGGATGACCCACAGCATGCACAGGAACTTATTCGGGTATGCTTTGTGCCACAGCTAACGCAAGTACCGGTAGCATAAGGAATAAGGCATGCCAAATTAGTAATGTTTCTCTTTCCTAGCTAGTTATGCAGCAGTTACTTTTAGCCAAGCGAAAAGTGTCATTTACTGTGGTACTGTGTATCTGTATACAGGTTTCCCTTATTTTATGCTGTAGATGTGTTCCAGGCCCTTGGCATCTACGGTAAGCTCATTCAGGTCTTAAACGTATAATTACATGGAATAAGAATTTTCAGTGTGCTTTGTGAACCATGCGAATCACATAGGTGAGCACAAATCGTATATATGGAATTACCAGTAGAAATGGGATATCTCATAATAGTGAGTTCTTAAAGCAAATTTGCATAGAGGGAACAAGACCTGTAAAAAAGTATCCCTTAGCTTACCTTTGTTTATGATACAGTAATGCAGCATTGAGCGTGAAAGAGAAGCTATACAATAATGTTCATTTATATTTACTTAATCTTACTTCATGAAAATATTTTGTTTTTCATGTTTTCATTATGTATCTCACACTTTAGCATACACTGCCACTCAGCACCTCCTACCATACACTTCAGTACCTACTACCATACTGCTCTTACATGACATTCATGGCTTGTACCAAGAGAGAGAGAGAGAATGTGTGTGTGAAAGTGAGTGTGAGAGAGAATGCGAGTGTGTGTGTGTGTGGGGGGGGATGATACTTCTTCTTTCAACAAACCTGCCATGTTCCACCGATGTAGGGTGGCCCAAAAAGAAAAAGAAAATTTTATTTTTTAACTTAAGTAATGTATACAGGAGAAAGGGTTACTAGCCCCTTGCTCCTGGCATGTTAGTTGCCTCTTACGACACGCATAGAACAAGAACTAGTAAGAAAATAGAAGAAAACCCAGAGGAGTGTGTATATATGTGCTTGTACATGCATGTGTGATCTAAGTGTAAGTAGAAGTAACAAGACGTACCTGAAATCTTGCATGTTTATGAGACAGAAAAAAAAACACCACCATTCCTACCATTATGTAAAACAATTACAGGTTTCCGTTTTAAACTCACTTAGCAGGATCGCAGTACCTCCTTGGGTGGTTGCTGTCTACCAACCTACTACCTAGGAGAGAGAGATATATATACATTCACACATAAATACACTGTATATGTAATGGTGAATGTGTCACCCTGTCTTTGTGAAAGATGGCCATTGAGGTAAAAAAAAAATTAATGTATGTGGGTGTAAGAGAATGGGTGAAGGTGGGAAGAAGAATAATTGATGGAATGTTGAGGTAAAGTGCATGGCATGGTAAGGAAGAAAAAATATTATATGAGCATCCAACAGGCATTTATGAATGTGTTTGATTGGAGTGAATTGAGACAAGTTGATTGGAGTGAATTGAGACAAGTTGATTGGAGTGAATTGAGACAAGTTGATTGGAGTGAATTGAGACAAGTTGATTGGAGTGAATTGAGACAAGTTGATTGGAGTGAATTGAGACAAGTTGATTGGAGTGAATTGAGACAAGTTGATTGGAGTGAATTGAGACAAGTTGATTGGAGTGAATTGAGACAAGTTGATTGGAGTGAATTGAGACAAGTTGATTGGAGTGAATTGAGACAAGTTGATTGCAGTGAATTGAGACAAGTTGATTGCAGTGAATTGAGACAAGTTGATTGCAGTGAATTGAGACAAGTGGTTTTTAACTGAAGTGCTGATGGAGTGTTAGCAAGATGATAATTATGAAGGGATTGAAGGAAAGCATTTAGTCAGACGTGCATCTTGGAGGTAGGAGGGGCAGTGCCTTTGCTGTTTCTAAAAGGCAATACCAAACTAAGTATTGTGTAGTCAGTACTTCCTAACTGACATTGTGGTCACAGAACTGTGTCAAAACATTTAGACTACTTAATAAAGATATTGGGCAAAGAACTGTAAAAGAAACCCTTAACTCAAATATTTTGTAAGAATGTAATGTGACAGCAGTAATTATATTGTGGCTGTGATTGTCTACTTATTTAAGGTAGGAATATACAGTATATGTAGTCTTTTGAATGTTCTCAAGACACTTGGCTGTTTGCTCAAATGTGTAATTCATTTTCTCCAGCTTTATACATCAAGCTTCTTCCTTTGCTAAAATATTTAGTATTTATTTTAGTCTCTATCATTATTTTTGCATGTGTCAGAGTAACCTTTATTCACTAATATAATGCAATTATTCTTTCTTGTATTCAGCTTTCCTTTGGTTTATTTTCTCTCAGCTGCAGGAATTGGAGATGGAGAATGCCAAACTGAAGGATGACCTTAACCGTCTGCGAAAATCCATTGCCGACTCTGAGCCACAGAACAATCAAGTTCAGGAGTTTATGAGTGAGTGTTGACTTTACGCACTACTGCTGTTACAATATTCATCGGTGTCTTTGGAAATTTATATGAAATATTAAACAATGATTAGGATGAGGATCAGATTAATGAATACTTAGTTTTGCATTCAGTACACTGAAAGAAACTCTTGTAAAGAAGATTAATAATGTCTTAGATTGCTATATTAATTTTAGTTTAACTGATTGAAATTCAGAGATATTTGGTGAATGGAGAGATGTCGGGTATCCATTGTTCATTGTTTCATATTAATTTCCAAGTACAGGAGGGCCCTGCATGTACAGCAGCACCTTTTTGGTGTTCCACATTTTTGTTGGCTTCAAACTGAGCCATTGTTCATTGTTCCACTCACCGGTGATTGTCACCAGAGGATGGAACAGTGGCTCAGTTGAAAGCCAACAAAAACGTAGAACACTGAAAATAGGTGCTGTATATGTGAGGTCCTATATTCGTTGATAAACAATGGCATAAGCCAACAGGTAGTGAGAAAGACACTGTTTGTGGAGGAAAACTTTCATCCAGTCCTGGATGGAACATTATGAGAAAGGTTTGACTGCAGATATATTGTTTTTCTCGGCAAGTATTTGTGTTGGTCCCATAGTTTGTTGAACTCTGGTAGCTGGGTATGTTGAAGTATATTAGAACCATTAGTGAAAGACTGACTGAAACTTATGTTTATTGGTTGAAATTAATAAGACTGGCAGCATCTGTCTCTCGACGTCCTTACTCTCGACTCTGGGGAGGGAAGGAAGAGTGGTTGGTATTTTTGTTTAATAAATGTATGAAAGAGGGGAAGGTACCTAGGGATTGGCAGAGAGCATGTATAGTTCCTTTGTATAAAGGGAAGGGGGATAAAAGAGAGAGTAAGAATTATAGGGGAATAAGGGGGCTTTAGGAAAGGTAGGGGGTGTGTAGACCAAGTGTTTACAGTGAAACATATAGGTGAACAGTATTTCGATAAGGGTAAAGAGGTTTTTGTGGCATTTATGGATTTGGAAAAGGCGTATGATAGGGTGGATAGGGGGGCAATGTGGCAGATGTTGCAGGTGTATGGAATAGGAGGTAGGTTACTGAAAGCAGTGAAGAGTTTTTATGAGGATAGTGAGGCTCAGGTTAGAGTGTGTAGGAGGGAGGGGACTATTTCCCAGTAAAAGTGGGCCTTAGACAAGGATGTGTGATGTCACCGTGGTTGTTCAATATATTTATAGATGGGGTTGTAAGAGAAGTGAATGCGAGGGTCTTGGCAATAGGTGTGGGGTTAAAAGATAAAGAATTAAATACAAAGTGGGAGTTGTCACAGTTGCTTTTTGCTGATGACACTGTGCTTTTGGGAGATTCTGAAGAGAAGTTGCAGAGGTTGGTGGATGAATTTGGTAGGGTGTGTAAAAGAAGAAAATTGAAAGTGAATATAGGAAAGAGTAAGGTGATGAGGATAACAAAATGATTAGGTGACGAAAGATTGGATATCAGATTGGAGGGAGAGAGTATGGAGGAGGTGAATGTATTCAGATATTTGGGAGTGGACATGTCAGCAGATGGGTCTATGAAGGATGAGGTGAATCATAGAATTGATGAGGGAAAAAGGGTGAGTGGAGCACTTCGGAGTCTGTGGAGACAAAGAACTTTGTCCATGGAAGTAAAGAAGGGAATGTATGAGAGTATAGTTATACCAACACTCTTATATGGGTGTGAAGCATGGGTGATGAATGTTGCAACGAGGAGAAGGCTGGAGGCAGTGGAGATGTCATGTCTGAGGTCAATGTGTGGTGTGAATATAATGCAGAGAATTCGGAGTTTGGAAATTAGGAGGAGGTGCGGGATTACCAAAACTATTATCTAGAGAGCTGAGGAGGGGTTGTTGAGGTGGTTCGGACATGTAGAGAGAATGGAACGAGACAGAATAACTTCGAGAGTGTATAAATCTGTAGTGGAGGAAGGCGGGGTAGGGGTCGGCCTAGGAAAGGTTGGAGGAGGGTAAAGGAAGTTTTGTGTGCGAGGGGCTTGGACTTCCAGCAAGCATGTGTGAGCGTATTTGATAGGAGTGAATGGATACAAATGGTTTTTAATACTTGACGTGCTGTTGGAGTGTGAGCAAAGTAACATTTAAGAAGGGATTCAGGGAAACCGGCAGGCCGGACTTGAGTCCTGGAGATGGGAAGTACAGTGTCTGCACTCTGAAGGAGGGGTGTTAATGTTACAGTTTTATAACTGTAGTGTAAAGCACCCCTCTGGCAAGACAGTGATGGAGTGAATGATGATGAAAGTTTTTCTTTTTTGGGCCACCCTGCCTTGGTGGGAATCGGCCGATGTGTTAATAAAAAAAAAGTTTACTGAGTATACCAGGTAGTGTGTATGGCAGGGTTATTATTGAAAGAATTAGAGGTAAGACAGAGAGTAGGATTGCATATGAGCAAGGAGGCTTAAGAGTGGGTAGGGGATGTGTAGATCAAGTGTTTACAGTGAAGCATATATGTGAACAGTATTTAGATAAAGGTAGAGAAGTTTTCATTGCATTTATGGATTTAGAAAAGGCATATGATAGTGGATAGGGGAGCAATGTGGCAAATGTTGCAAGTGGATGGAATAGGTAGTAAGTTACTGAAGGCTGTAAAGAGTTTTTATGAGGATAGTGAGGCTCAGGTTAGGGTGTGTAGGAGAGAGGGTGATTACTTCCCAGTAAAAGTAGGTCTTAGACAGGGATGTGTAATGTCACCATGGTTGTTTAATATATTTATAGATAGGGTTGTAAAAGAAGTAAATGCTAGGGTGTTGGGGAGAGGGTGGGATTAAATTATGGGGAATTAAATGCAAAATGGGAGTTGACACAGTTACTTTTTGCTGATGATACTGTGCTTATAGGAGATTCTAAAGAAAAGTTGCAAAGGTTAGTGGACGAGTTTGGGAGGGTGTGTAAAGATAGAAAGTTGAAAGTGAACATAGATAAGAGTAAGGTGATGAGGGTATCAAACGATTTAAATAAAGAAAAATTGGATATCACATTGGAGAGAGGGATTATGGAAGAAGTAAATGTTTTCAGATATTTGGGAATTGACGTGTCAGCAGATGGGTTTATGAAGGATGAGGTGAGTGGTGCGTTGAGGTATCTGTGAAGACAAAAACCGTTATCCATGGAGGCAAAGAAGGGAATGTACGAAAGTATAGTGGTACCAACACTTATATAGGTGTGAAGCATGGGTTGCAAATGCTGCAGAGAGGAGGAGGCTGGAGGCAGTGGAGATGTCTTGTCTGGTGTGGTGTAAATATTATGCAGAAAATTCGGAATGTGGAAATTAGGAGAAGATGTGGAGTTACTAAAAGTATTTGTCAGAGGGCTGAAGAGGGGTTGTTGAGGTGGTTTGGTCATTTAGAGAGAATGGATCAAAGTAGAATGACTTGGAGAGCGTATAAATCTGTAGGGGAAGGAAGGCGGGGTAGGGGTCGTCCTAGAAAAAGTTGGAGGGAGGGGGTAAAGGAGGTTTTGAGTGCTAGGAAGCTGAGCATCCAGCAGTCTTCTGTGAGTGTTGTTGTAATGGCTTGACATGGTGTTGGAGTGTTAGCAAGATAACATTTATGAAAGAATTTAGCGAAACCAGTTAACCAGACTTGAGTCCTGGAGGTAGAAAGTACAGTGCCTGTGCTCCGAAGGTGAAGTGAAGATGATGCAGCTCAGAGGGTCATTTGAGTTTTGATGTTTGTGCACTTTTGAGGTAGGTGTGTGTGTGTACTCGCTTAATTGTGGTTGCAGGGGTCGAGTCATAGCTTCTGGCCCCGTGTGTGTGTGTGTGTCTATATTACCAAAATTTTAGTTGAAAGAGTGACACTAAAATTAACTTTTTTTTTAAAAATCTATTTATTATTCTATGCAAGAACAAATAATTTAAAAAAAAAATCAAGATTTTGGTTAATTTTTCCTTCTTCCCCCCTCCCCTTACCCCAAATGTTGGGGTGAGGGAAGGGGAAATGTGGGTGACCAGCAGGCGACTCTACAATGGTATGGGTCGACACTGACACGATTTTAAGAGCTTTCCTCTGAGAGAATTCTTCCCTCCTGTCTGTTGCTAAACTTGAAACACTGCACAACTCCTGACAATGCACGAGTGTGTGAAAGATCTTGAGCTAAAGATTTTCATCCCCGTGTGGAGTGTTCTGCGCACACACGCAATAAACATACTTTATTCTTTTTCACAGCCTTCCTCTCCACCTTCCATCCTTCAACCATCTCTCTACCACATCTCTCCCTGCGTTATCCTTCAATTCCATATCCCGCTCCCTATTTCCCCACAATATCACTCACATGCCTCCCCACCACTACACGGCCTTCCCTCTACCTCAGGGAGAGATGTGGTAGAGAGATGGTTGAAGGTGGAGAGGAAGGCTGGGAAAAAGAATAAAGTAAGTTTATTCAGGTAAAATTACACAATACAGTTATATAAATTATCATACATAGCAGCGTATGTGTATATTACCTAGGATAACCCCAAAAAAAGTCAGTGACTTATTTCCATTAAGAGGGAAGGGTGAAATTAATAAATGTTAGACTGGTTGGTTAGCGAAAATGAAGGAAGTGGAGCTGAAAGTAAGGCAAGTGGTGGGTAGGTACGTATATGGAGAGGTACCAAACTAAGGTCAATGAGGAGAATTCAGAAGCCCACTAAAAACACGAAAGCAGGGCTGAGGAGAGTTGAGGGATGGAATGGGGGTTAGAAGAGAGAGAGGGAGGGGATGGATGAGGGGAACTTGGAGGGAGGTATTGGGTGGTGGAGGGGAGAGGAGGAAGTGGTGAGCCAGCAGGTAAGCAGTGATGTATGACATAGCAAGTGTTGTTTGATATAGCGGTGAAGTGCACCAACTGTGGCCGCTTCTGAACTGCCACCGCCACTACCGCTGCTCAAAATAATAACAATATACTAACATCAATACCACTAACTATACTGCTAACTCTACTACAAACTTTACCACTGGCAATACCACTAACAATACCTATAACAATACCACTAACAGTAATACTAACAATACCAATAACAGTACTACTAACAATACCAATAACGGTACTACTAACAATAACACTACTAACAATGCCAATAACAGTACTACTAACAATACCAATAACAGTACTGCTAACAATACCAATAACAGTACTACTAACAATACCAATAACAGTACTACTAACAATACCAATAACAGTACTACTAACAATAACACTACTAACAATGCCAATAACAGTACTACTAACAATACCAATAGCAGTACTACTAACAATACCAATAGCAGTACTACTAACAATGCCAATAACAGTACTACTAACAATGCCAATAACAGTACTACTAACAATACCAATAACAGTACTACTAACAATACCAATAACAGTACTACTAACAATAACACTACTAACAATGCCAATAACAGTACTACTAACAATACCAATAGCAGTACTACTAACAATACCAATAACGGTACTACTAACAATAACACTACTAACAATGCCAATAACAGTACTACTAACAATACCAATAGCAGTACTACTAACAATACCAATAACAGTACTACTAACAATGCCAATAACAATACTACTAACAATACCAATAACAGTACTACTAACAATACCAATAACAGTACTACTAACAATGCCAATAACAATACTACTAACAATACCAATAGCAGTACTACTAACAATACCAATAACAGTACTACTAACAATGCCAATAACAATACTACTAACAATACCAATAGCAGTACTATTAACAATGCCAGTAACAGTACTACTAACAATACTACTACTATCATCATCATTATTAAGTGATGCTGCCACCCCCCCTTCCCGGGCTCCCACCACCACCCATTAATGTGTGTAGTGATGTAGATGTCTTAATGAAAATTGCATCTTGAGAGTGTATGAGACAGACAATCTTGAGAGTGTATGAGACAGACCATCTTGAGAGTGTATGAGACAGACCATCTTGAGAGTGTATGAGACAGAAAATCTTGAGAGTGTATGAGACAGACCATCTTGAGAGTGTATGAGACAGACCATCTTGAGAGTGTATGAGACAGACCATCTTGAGAGTGTATGAGACAGACCATCTTGAGAGTGTATGAGACAGACCATCTTGAGAGTGTATGAGACAGACCATCTTGAGAGTGTATGAGACAGACCGTCTTGAGAGTGTATGAGACAGACCATCTTGAGAGTGTATGAGACAGACCATCTTGAGAGTGTATGAGACAGACCATCTTGAGAGTGTATGAGACAGACCATCTTGAGAGTGTATGAGACAGACCATCTTGAGAGTGTATGAGACAGACCATCTTGAGAGTGTATGAGACAGACCATCTTGAGAGTGTATGAGACAGACCATCTTGAGAGTGTATGAGACAGACCATCTTGAGAGTGTATGAGACAGACCATCTTGAGAGTGTATGAGACAGACCATCTTGAGAGTGTATGAGACAGACCATCTTGAGAGTGTATGAGACAGACCATCTTGAGGGTGTATGAGACAGACCATCTTGAGAGTGTATGAGACAGACCATCTTGAGAGTGTATGAGACAGACCATCTTGAGAGTTTATGAGACAGACCATCTTGAGAGTGTATGAGACAGACCATCTTGAGAGTGTATGAGACAGACCATCTTGAGAGTGTATGAGACAGACCATCTTGAGAGTGTATGAGACAGACCATCTTGAGAGTGTATGAGACAGACCATCTTGAGAGTGTATGAGACAGACCATCTTGAGAGTGAGACAGACCATCTTGAGAGAGGTTCCCCCACATAATAACTTCAGCTCTGCTTGAACGAAACCTTTGAAGGTGCGTAGCTGAGCAACCTTTAATGGAATACTACTTGCCGATACCCTCATTACCCTACTAAAGTGTTTCACCTCAGGCTGACACATTTCAACACTATTAAACCCAACCTGTGTGATGCCATACGACCGGGAACAAAACAAGGTTTTGTTCCTGTTACGTAACTATCATATTGAATAAGATAGCAGCATATTGCTGTTATATCCAGCTTTGCTAAATTAAAGGGAAAAAAACAACAACACCCACCACCCACTGTCTCTACTACCCACCAGAACTCCACCAGGAGTAGTCACAGCTCCTGGCCCCGCCTCTTCACTGGTCGCTACTACGTCCACACACTCCCTGTTCCATGAGCTTTAATATACCTCTTCTTAAACTTGTGTATGGATCCTGCCTCCTATATCACTTTCCAGACTATTCTACTTCCTGACAACTCTGTGACTGAAGAAATACTTCCCGACATCCTTGACTTGCGTGTGCTCACCTAGTTGTTGTTGTGGTTGCAGGGGTCGAGTCAAAGCTCCTGGCCCCGCCTCTTCACTGGCCGCTACTGGGTCACTCTCCCTGCGCCATGAGCTTTATCATACCTCTGCTTAAAGCTATGTATAGAGCCTGCCTCCACTACATCGCTTCCTAAACTATTCCACTTCCCGACAACTCTGTGACTGAAGAAATACTTCCTAACATCTCTGTGATTCATCTGAGTCTTCAACTTCCATCTGTGTCCCCTTGTTGTTGTGTCCCATCTCTGGAACATTCTGTCTCTGTCCACTTTGTCAATTCCTCTCAGTATCTTATATGTTGTTATCATGTCTCCCCTATCTCTCCTGTCCTCCAGTGTCGTCAGGTCGATTTCCCTTAACCTCCCCTCGTAGGACATACCCCTTAGCTCCGGGACTAGTCTTGTTGCAAACCTTTGCACTTTCTCGAGCTTCTTCACATGCTTGGCTAGGTGTGGGTTCCAAACTGGTGCTGCATACTCCAATATGGGCCTAACGTACACAGTGTACAGGGTCCTGAACGATTCTTTATTAAGATGTCGGAATGCTGTTCTTAGGTTTGCTAGGCGCCCATATGCTGCAGCAGTTATTTGGTTGATGTGCGCCTCAGGAGATGTGTCTGGTGTTATACTCACCCCAAGATCTTTTCCTTGATTGAGGTTTGCAGTCTCTGGCCCCCTAGGCTGTACTCCGTCTGCGGTCTTCTTTGCCCTTCCCCAATCTTCATGACTTTGCACTTGGTGGGGTTGAACTCCAGGAGCCAGTTGCTGGACCAGGCTTGCAGGCTGTCCAGATCCCTTTGTAGTTCTGCCTGGTCCTCGTCCGATTGAATTCTTCTCATCAACTTCACATCATCTGCAAACAGGGACACTTCGGAGTCTATTCCTTCCGTCATGTCGTTCACAAATACCAGAAACAGCACTGGTCCCAGGACTGACCCCTGTGGAACCCCGCTCGTCACCGGCGCCCACTCTGACACCTCGCCACGTACCATGACTCGCTGCTGTCTCCTGACAGGTATTCCCTGATCCAATGTAGTGCCTTCCCTGTTACCCCTGCCTGGTCCTCCAGCTTCTGCACTAATCTCTTGTGTGGAACTGTGTCAAACGCCTTCTTACAATCCAAGAATATGCAATCTACCCACCCCTCTCTCTCTTGCCTTATCGCTGTCACCCTGTCGTAGAACTCCAGTAGGTTTGTGACACAGGATTTCCCGTCCCTGAAACCGTGTTGGCCGTCGTTGATAAGCTCATTCCTTTCTAGGTGCTCAACCACCCTTCTCCTGACTATCTTCTCCATGACCTTGCATACAATACATGTCAGTGACACTGGTCTGTAGTTTAGTGCTACGTTCCTGTCTCCTTTTTTAAAAATTGGAACTACATTTGCTGTCTTCCAAACCTCAGGTAGTTGCCCTGTTTCGATAGATGTGTTGAAGATCGTTGTTAGGGTACACATAGCTCCTCTGCTCCCTCTCTCAGGACCCATGGAGAGATGTTATCTGGCCCCATCGCCTTTGAAGTATCTAGCTCGCTTAGTAGCCTCTTCACTTCCTCCTCATTTGTGTGTATTGTGTCCAGCACTTGATGGTGTACCCTACCTCTCCTCCTTTCTGGAGGCCCTTCTATCTCCTCTGTGAACACCTCTTTGAATCTCATGTTGAGCTCCTCACACACTTCCCGGTCATTTCTTGTGACCTCCCTCCTACCTTCCTCAGCCTGATCACCTGGTCCTTGACTGTTGTTCTCCTCCTGATGTGGCTGTACAGCAGCTTTAGGTCAGATTTGGCTTTTGCTGCTATGTCATTCTCGTACTGTCTTTGGGCCTCCCTTCTGATCTGTGCATATTCATTTCTGGCTCTACGACTGCTCTCCTTATTCTCCGGGGTTCTTTGCCTTCTGTACCTCTTCCATTCCCTTGCACACTTGGTTTTGGCTTCCCTGCACCTTTGGGTGAACCATGGGCTCATCCTGTCTTTTTCGCTTCTCCTGTTACCCTTGGGTATAAACCTCTCCTGGTGTGTGTGTGTGTGTGTGTGTGTGTGTGTGTGTGTGTGTGTGTGTGTGTGTTACCATTTTGTCCAAGGCACATGTCGATTAGACACTAAGCCTGTTGTATGTATGTATGTGTGTGTGTGTGTGTAACGAAACACTTCGAAATGTTTCGGCCCCGCCGGGAATTGAACCCGGGCCCTCCGTGCGTGAAGCAAGAGCGCTAGCCACCATGCCATCGGGGCGTGTGTGCGTGCTCACCTAATTGTGCTCACCTAATTGTGGTTGCAGGGGTCGAGACTCAGCTCCTGGCCCCGCCTCTGCGCTGCCCGCTACTGGGTATCTGCTCTCCCTGCTCCATGAGCTTTATCATACCTCGTCTTAAAACTGTGTATGGTTCCTGCCTCCACTATGTCTTTCTCTAGACTATTCCACTTCCTGACTACTCTGTGGCTGAAGAAATGCTTCCTAACATCCATTTGACTCATCTGAGTCTTCAGCTTCCAGTTGTGTCCCCTTGTTTCTGTGTTCCCTCTCTGGAACATCCTGTCACTGTCTACCTTGTCGATTCCCCGCAGTATTTTGTATGTCGTTATCATGTCTCCTCTAACCCTTCTTTCCTCCAGTGTTGTTAGGCCTATTTCCCTCAGCCTTTCTTCATAGGACAGACCCCTGAGTTGTGGAACTAACCTTGTCGCAAACCTTTGCACTTTCTCTAGTTTCTTTATGTGCTTGACCAGGTGTGGGTTCCAGACTGGTGGTGCATATTCTAGTATGGGCCTGACGTACACGGTGTACAGTGTCTTAAACGAGTCCTTGTTAAGGTAACGGAACGCTAATCTTAGGTTTGCCAGTCGCCCATATGCTGCCGCAGTTATCTGGTTGATGTGTGCCTCCGGAGACGTGCTTGGCGTTATACTCACCCCAAGGTCTTTCTCCTTTTCCGAGGTTTGTAGCCTTTGTCCGCCTAGCCTGTACTCTGTCAGCGGTCTTCTTTGCCCTTCTCCGATCTTCATGACTTTGCATTTGGTGGGATTGAATTCGAGAAGCCATTTGCTAGACCAGATGTCAAGCTTGTCCAGGTCTGTTTGAAGTCCTGCTTGGTCCTCCTCCGATGTGATTCTCCTCATTAATTTCACATCATCTGCGAACAGAGACACTTCTGAGTCTATCCCATCTGTCATGTCATTTACATATACCAAGAATAACACTGGTCCTAGGACTGACCCCTGCGGAACGCCGCTCGTCACAGGTGCCCACTGTGATACCTCATCACGCACCATGACCCGTTGTTGCCTCCCTGTGAGGTATTCCCTGATCCATTCCAGTGCCCTTCCTGTTATACGTGCTTGTTCTTCCAACTTCTTTACTAATCTCACGTGAGGAACTGTGTCGAAGGCCTTCCTGCAGTCCAGGAAAATGCAATCAATCCACCCTTCTCTCTCTTGCCTTACCTCTGTTACTTTATCATAGAACTCTAGGAGGTTTGTTACACAGGATTTGCCTTCCCGGAATCCGTGCTGCCTGGTGTTTATTATCCTGTTCAGCTTGAGGTGCTCCACCATTCTTTTCCTGATGATTTTCTCCAGGACTTTGCACACTATACATGTAAGTGATACCGGTCTATAGTTTAGTGCCTCTTTTCTGTCTCCTTTTTTAAAGATGGGGACTACGTTGGCCTTCTTCCATACCTCAGGTAACTGCCCATTTTCAAGGGATGTGTTGAATATTATGGTAAGTGGCACACTCAGTACCTCAGCTCCTTCCCGAAGAACCCATGGGGAGATGTTGTCCGGACCCATCACCTTTGAGGTATCAAGGTCACTGAGTAACTGCTTCACCTCCTCCTCAGTTGTGTGTATGCCCTCTAGCACTTGATACATCCCTTGTTGGTGGCGCACCCCATCCTGTCTACCCAGCTGCCTTGCTTCCTCCACTGTGAATACTTCCTTAAACCTCAAGTTGAGCTCCTCACATACCTCTTGATCGTTACTTGTGAGTTCCCCATCTTCTCTCCTCAGCCTTATCACCTGGTCTTTAACTGTTGACTTCCTTCTGATGTGACTGTAAATCAGTTTCGGGTCGGACTTAACTTTCGATGCTATGTCATTTTCGTACTGTTTCTGGGCTTCCCTCCGTACCTGTGCATACTCGTTTCTAGCTCTTAACTTTCGATGCTATGTCATTTTCGTACTGTTTCTGGGCTTCCCTTCGTACCTGTACATACTCGTTTCTAGCTCTTCTACTAATCTCTTTGTTTACTTGGGTTCTTTGCCTTCTGTACCTTTTCCATTCTCTGACACTCTTGATCTTTGCCTCCCTGCACCTTTGGGTAAACCAGGGGCTCTTTCTGGCCTTCCCGTTTAATCTTTTTCCTCTGGGTATAAACCGTTCCTCTGCCTCCTTGCACTTTGCCCCTACGTGTGTGTGTGTGTGTGTGTGTGTGTGTGTGTGTGTGTGTGTGCGCGTGTGCGTGCGCGCGCGCGCACTGTGCACTTACAATATTTGTGTACCTCTTGAGACTATACTGAGTAAAACTTGAGAAGGGGTGTACTAAGTGTACACCTCATACTGTGTAGACGTCCTGAGGATATGTACTCATAGCTTCCTTGTAACTGAAGACTATATCATTGCTACACCAACCTCCTCAGTCTTGCTTGCCCTTCCCTCCATCTCCCCTTTGCGCGGTTACCAAGAGAGTCTTCTGTTTGCTACGGAGTTGATGCAATCCTTACTCCTCTTGCTCTTAGAGTTGGCTTACTTGGTTCTCGGTTCTCTGTATACTCAGATTCCCAGAGTGGTTTGTTTGCCCTGGCCCAGTTTGTTTCTGTCAACCCTATGTTCCAAAAGATCCAGGAGTGGTTGGTGCGTGTCCTCGCGTGGCATAAGGATGTGAGGTTGTGTTGGTGGCCGAGGCAATATTGTTGGTGTCCTGGGATATGAATGGGAGAATGCCTAAGCAAAGGCTGCTGTAGCGAGTCCACTCTTCAGTTAAATTTTGCCTGATAGTGACTTTGTAGGACATACCCACAGATATGGCCTTCAGAAGTGGTGAGCTTGATGGGCCTTGCAGACTGAGAACAAGTTATACAGGGTTTCGCAGGATGTGCGTGTTTGGTCCTCCTCCTTCAACAGGAATCGTCACTTTGAGACGAATCACTGTCTACTGAAAATTGGGCAGACATCTCGCCCACAGACGCCTGGTCGCAGGTACTCTTGTCCCCTCTGTGTAGTTTGTGACATGCCTCTGATTCTGGATCATATTTTAACAGTTTGCCCTCGGTTTAGATCTATAGGGACCTCGGGGAACTTTTAGTGGAGTATATTGACAAATAATTTAACTGGGTTTTTACGTGATGCTGGCTATTTTATTTGTGTTGTTTATGTTCGTTGATTTTATCCCTGTATTTATTGTGTGTGTGTGTGTGTGTATCTAATGTCTGTGAGCACTGAGTGACCTACGAAGTTAAGTGCTCCATTAATGTTATTGTTGCTGCTGCTATTGTTGCTGCTGCTATTGTTGCTGCTGCTATTGTTGCTTGCGTTTGTCGCTTATTGCTGTGCTTGCTGCTATTGGCTGCTGCTGCTATGCTGCTGCTGCTTGCTGCGCTGCTGCGCTGCTGCTGCTGCTGCTGCTGCTGCTGCTGCTGCCTGCTGCTGCTGCTGCTGCTGCTGCTGCTGCTGCTGCTGCTTGCTGCTGCTGCTGCTGCTGCTGCTGCTGCTGCTGCTGCTGCTGCTGCGCTGCGCTGCGCTGCTGCTGCTGCTGCGCTGCTGCTTGCTGCTGCTGCTGCTGCTGCTGCTGCTGCTGCTGCGCTGGCTGCGCTGCTGCGCTGCTGCTGCGCTGCCTGCTGCGCTGCTGCTGCTGCGCTGCTGCTGCTGCGCGCTGCTGCTGCTGCGCTGCTGCTGCTGCTGCTGCTGCTGCTGCTGCTGCTGCTGCTGCTGCTGCCTGCTGCTGCTGCGTGCTGCTGCTGCTGCTGCTGCTTGCTGCTGCTGCTGCTGCTGCTGCTGCTGCTGCTGCTGCTTGCTGCTGCTGCTGCTGCTTGCGTGCTGCTGCTGTGCTGTTGCTGCTGCGCTGCTGCGCTGCTGCTGCTGCTGCTGTGCTGCTGCTGCGCTGCTGCGCTGCGCGCTGCGTGCTGCTCGCTGCGCTGCGCTGCTGTGCTGCAGCGCGCTGCTGCTGCTGCTGCTGCGCGCGCTGCTGCTGCACTGCGCTGCTGTGCGCTGCTGCTGCTGCTGCTGCTGCTGTTGCGCGCTGCTGCTGCTCGCTGCTGCTGCTGCTGCTGCTGCTGCGCTGCCTGCTTGCTTGCTTAGCTGCAGCAGCAGCTGCTGTTGCTGTTGCGCTGCTGTTGCGTGCTGCTGCTGCTGCTGCTGCTGCTAACAACAACAACAACAACAACAACAACAACAACAACAACAACAACAACAACAACAACAACAACAACAACAACAACAACAACAACAACAACAACAACAACAACAACAACAACAACAACAACAACAACAACAACAACAACAACAACAACAACAACAACAACACAACAACAACAACAACAACAACAACAACAACAACAACAACAACAACAACAACAACAACAACAACAACAACAACAACAACAACAACAACAACAACAACAACAACAACAACAACAACAACAACAACAACAACAACAACAACAACAACAACAACAACAACAACAACAACAACAACAACAACAACAACAACAACAACAACAACAACAACAACAACAACAACAACAACAACAACAACAACAACAACAACAACAACAACAACAACAACAACAACAACAACAACAACAACAACAACAACAACAACAACAACAACAACAACAACAACAACAACAACAACAACAACAACAACAACAACCCCTTCTTCCCCTTACAAGTCCCCTATCCACTCTCCCCTGTTATCCCCATCCTTTCGTTTTTCTCTATGTTCTCTTCTATCTACGTATTCTAAATCCTGTTCCCGCATCCCCACTATTTACAGTCTTCTCCCCACTTCATTTTTGTTCTTTTATTCTCCCACGTCTCTCTCCCCCCTCCCCCTCAGCCCAATTATTACAGAAGAATGTGCGTCTCAGATATTTGTGTTGTGACGGTTTGATATTTTCTGTGGATGACAGTGATCAGGGAGGTAGAGGGAGAGGAAGGTGGGGTCTTGTGGGTGATGCTTGCGGGAGTTGTTTGTGGAGGTCGAAACTCAGTTTTAGGCCCCGCCTCCTAAACTACTTTGATCGACATTTGTTAGGCCAATACCATAACTGACTTCGTCAGTTATGGTATTGGTCTAACATATGTCGTATGTGAAGCTCTGGAGGATTCTTTGTTAAACTTCCTGAGTACTGTTCTGGAATTTGCTAATCTGGCATATACCACTGTTGTTACACGGTTTGTGTAATTCTGGTAATATGCTTGGTGTTATATTTACCCCAGGTCCTTTGCACTCGTTAATATTTGCAATTTCGGCTTATGCTGCACTCTTGTCTGGTCTGCACTCACCTTCATCAAACCACATGACTTTGCATTTATTTAAATTGAACTTGGGAAGCCACATGTTGGACCACATCTGCAGTATGTTGAGGTCTCAGGAATTTATCACTGTCTTCTCCTGTCATTATTATTTTCATTAGTTTTACATCATCAGCATAAAACAATCCTTTTTATTAGGTCGTTGACATATATTAGGAACAGCAGCGATCCTATTACTTATCCTTGCGGGAAGGCCACTCTTAACTACCAATCTGATGTCTCGTCCCTTACTCAGTGCCAAGTGTCCCGTAGCTCCATTGTTAGCACACTCAGCTCACACACTGAGGTCCAGGGGTCGATCTCGCTCTCCATGTTCATCTATTTGTAAAATAGGTACCTTGGTGTTAGTCGAACGGTGTAGGTCGCATCCTGGGACAAAATTGACCTAATTTGCCCGAAATGCTCTGCATAAGAAGGGGCTTTCTATATAGTAGTATGTCATTGATGTCAGCTAGGCCTGTATACCTTGTACTTGTAGAAATAAAGATTATTTTTATTGTTATATCTTTCAGGTACTCTCTGATCCACTATAGCACTCTACCTTTAAACTCTGCTTATTCCTCTGATTTCTAAACTAATCTCTGGGGTGGTATTGTGTCAAATATCTTGCAGTCCAGGAAAATACAATCCACCCAAACCTGTTCTTGATTTTGTCTGTGACTATAATAGAACTCAAGCAAGTTCGTTACGCAGGATTTCCCATCCCCAAATCCGTAATGGTTTTCTCTGAAGAATCTTATCTCCAAGTGCTCCAATATCCTTTCCCTTGAAACTTTTCCACAAAGATATCCAAGTGTTACACAAGTGTCTCATTTGCCAACTTTAAGGTTTTCAAAACCATTTATATAATAATACTGGCCTGTAATATAGTAGTTTTTTTTTTTTTTTGCTCCTATTTTATATATATAGGGTCTGCATTGTTTTTTTCTTTTTCAATGTTCTTGCAGCTGCCATGAATAAAAATTGGTTGATAATCTTTGCTGTTGGGTCTCTCACGCTGGTTCCCCTCTTCTCAGCAACCATGTTGGTCATGTTGCTTTGATTACGTCAAGCTTCTTTAGTAGTCTCGTCACTTTTGTTGGGGTGATATTTTCTAGCACTTGTTTATCTGCTTTCATTGTGCCTTCTGGTAGCTCACTACTTCTGTGAAGACCTTTTTGGATCTTTAGCTAAGCTCTTCGCAAACTTCTGTCATCCTCTTGTCAGCTTCCCCTCCTTTTTTCAGCTTCATTATTTGGACCTTCACAACAGTATTTTTTTATGTGGCTGTAGAGTAACTTTGGTTCAGTTTTGAATTTTAATACTGTATTATTTTTAAACTGTCTTTAAACTTTTTTTTTGTTTTTTGCGTTTTTTTGCGCATTCGTTTCCGTTTTCTGCGGTGTGTTCTGGAAGGGATAGGGGAAGGGATGTAGGGTGGGAGGGTGTTAGGGGTATCACGAGCGATTCTTGTTGGTGGGGGTGGGGTGTTTTTGCCAAGGAGAGGGAAAGACGGTGAAGGCAGAGGGTGGGGGAAAGTTTTCTTAATTATCATCATTAGATGGGATCCTTTAATGGTAGAAGGGGTAGGGGATGTGTGCAAGAGGGTAGTGACTGGTAGGGAGGTTAAAAAGAAGGAAGTTTGAGACGTAAAATAAACCAAGGAGGAGATTAATAAATGGAGGATAGGGACGTATAACAAACCGAGGAGGAAGGTAAATTAATGAAAAGGAAGATGGAGACATAAAACAGATGATGCATAAAGGAAGATTAATATAAAGGAAGATGGATATATAAAATAAATCGGGGAGGGAGAGGGGCACTATCATTCTAAAGAAAGCTCTTGTGGAGTGGGGAGGATTTGTGTCATTAATTTGCCTTGGTTGGGCCAGTAGCTTCGGCCAGTCCTTCCTATGATAGGTGTGGGGCTAGACCCAGCTACCTGGATAGTGGAAGTGTCTTGAGTGCGATTGTTATCACCTGTGACTCAAGGATGTGGCATTTATGGGCAACACTGCCTCGCAGGTCATAGTGGTCCCATTTTCGCGCGTCATGATTGACAGGTTTCCAGGGGCACCACATTACCAGACGTGGCTCTGCTTTATTTCAATAGTTGTAGTTAAATATACGGTTTTATAGGGTTATGTAACGAAGCCTAACTTTAAGAAAACAGTATTTGTAACTTGCATTTAATGTTTAGAAATTGACATTGGGAATCGAATAAGAAAATTACCCAGTAAAGTCACATATGACTGGTTTCACGCTCTCTGCCTGTTTATCTTTGTCGTATCTGCCTGTTTATCCTTGTCGTATCTGCCCTTAAAACTGAGTATGGTGTTTGCTTCCACCACCTCATCTAAGTTATTCCACTTCATAACCACACTGAGACTGAGTTCGTTTTTACATCCCTGTAAATCATATACGTCGTTCTCTTTCAGTTTTGTCCTCGACTTTCTCTAAATTTCTGTTCTTTCAGTCTGTTCCTGTCTTCCCTCTTAAGTTTTCAGAGTATTATGTACGTTTACATCAGTGTTTCAAGCGCTACCCTGGCCAAGTTTATCAGAGTTTCCTATTTAATTGTGTTTGGGACATCAATGACGATCATTATTTTTACTGCCTTACTGGTAGTCGCATCTACCGTGTAGCTTAGTATCCATTGGAGCACCACACGCCTGTCTGTCACTGGAGCTTATTTACGCAGGCCAGGGAATCCTAATTAGTTGTAAATTATCGTGAAGGTGGATTGGTGTTGGATGGGAGGGATCCAGCAACACGCGGTACCTGTACGAGCACCAGCCACAGACAGTGCTATTTACCTAGCGGCCAGGGAGTTGCCAACCCCCCCTTATACCTCCCCACCTATCATCTCTCCCTCCGTCTGTAGCCTCTATCACTCTTCCGCCTGCAGCGTCCTTCTGCCTCTATCCACCTCTCACTCTCCTAACAGCTGTAGCGCCTGTGTTGCTGTTCCTCCAACCAGTGTTTGTATTTACGTCTGTAAAGTGTGAGACGGTTCATGGCGCTTCCATACGTGCCTCCATCTGCCTCTTTCCGTCCAACTCGGTCCGATCCTTCGTGTGCCTGCGGTTCTCTTGCGCCCTGTTAGTCGCAAGGAAAAAGTATTCTTCAAATTTTAAGTCGAGTGAACAGGCAGTATTTATGTTGAAAATTATACAGTAACTAAAAAATAACTGCGTAACTACCTATGTGATGCTCTTCACTGAAATGTGTTTTTTTTTTTTTAAGGGGGGGGGGGAGGCAGGGTACATATGCTCGAGGAAAAGTATATTTAATGTGCATTCGTGTAATGTGTACTTTAATATATATATTAATGAAAAGTGAGCATAAAAATGTATACATTTACATGGAAAGTGTGTGTGTGTGTGTTTATTTATCAATCGGCTGTTTCCCACCAGGACGAGGTAACTCAAAGGAGGAATATTCACCGTCATTCATTCATTAGCTGCCTTCAGAAGTGTGAGGGCACCGCAGTTCAAATAACTCTGTAAATAACTAATAAAACCTTGATGATAATTTTAGTAAGAGGTAACATGACATTTTGTTGACTTAATCATTATAACTGTGTAGTGTTACCTCTAGTGTTAGTCTATTTCTCGGCCTCTATAAAGGGATACGCGCGTACGATTTCAAATACCTAGGAAGCGTCCCGTTAGTATGTGTTAGGCAAGTACCTTAGTAAGGCAGTGTGTTCAGGGTACATTATCTGCACTCGCTTAGTTGGGTTAAGCTCAAGTAAGTAAGTTTATTCAGGTATAGTTACATAGATTATCATACATAGCAGCATATGTGTAGAAAACCTAGGATAACCCAAAAAGTCAGACAGAGTGACTTATTTCCATTGGGGTCCAAGCTCATTTGGTAATGAATTGTCTAGTGATTCGTATTTCCTTGGGCATTGTTATCCTACATATAAATCCATGCAGTGTAACTGGCTTCCATTATCTCTCTTAAAGCATTCAACTTCACAACTTGCACTGACAGACAGACTAACGGACACGTAACAAGAGAGAAGTGTGAGGTCAGTGTGACAGATGGTATATAGTGAGTCACATTTTCTGATCCGTGGCCTTGTTCTCTTGAGAGATTTTCTTCGAAGTTGAAGACATAAACGCAGTCTCTGATGATGTTGTTTGGTCTTTAGTATTGCGTAGCCTAGATGGGTAATATTTACAATGCCCCACAATTACTTGTGGGGTGTTCTCATACAGACCCTCATTCAAACCTTCCCGTGAATTTGTTGAAATATCCTCAAACCTGTTAGATTATAAAGTATGGGTGTACAATCTTGTTGCAGGATTACCATCATAGTTGTGATGCTAACCACATTTGTAGCACGTTCATTAATGTATGGACCAGCTAGTGATCTGTAGAAGTTTCTGCTCAGTTTCCTCAGTGTAATTAATTGGTGGGTCTCCTTGCATCAGAAACAAAAACAAATTTACTCGATTGCTGAGATAAATTACACACTGGTCTGAGAAAAAACCACGACGTTTGGTTGTGATTCATGTGGGAATTCAGTCTTGCTCGCAGCCTAGTCAGCATCCTAGTCGCTATCACTGAATTGTTGTCTCCACCTGTATACTGTATATCCTTTTTTGAACACTAAATTCCAGTACATTATTTTTCACTGTTCCGCAATGAATTCTACTGAAAACCATTTCCTGGTTGATTTTCATGGTGCTCTTGAAGAGTGTTTCAACTGTGTTTATATTATAACAACATGATGCTGGGGAAGCAAGAACACTTCCCGTTGACAGGACCTTTTTCTCCAGTGTTTCACTTGAGGGAGCAAACTAATTAAACCTGAGAAAATTGTGCTCCCATGTTTTCATTATTTATTCGCTTTCGTAGTCATGACCATCGCTCCTCCTTCCTTGCCACAATGGAAATTAGTTTTAAAATCATTGTTATTTTGCATTGAAGGATTACCTACACATTAAAAATAACATTGTTTTTCTTGTAAAGTAACTTTACGCCCATCCTGAAATAATTACACACTAATTAACTGAGTAGCTTCAACCATTTGTGCCCGTCTCTATACATATTGTTGACTGACTTGACCTAAGATTATAGCATTTTTTTAACCTTGATTTGTTGTGTGTGTGCTCTTTGCGTCCTTACTCTTGACGCTGTTGAGGTGCTTGCTAGCGCCTTTGCTAGTTAATATATGTTCCATTTTTTACATATGTCCCCTAGTTATAATTCCGTTCTTGCTGAACATTGTGTATCATCTCTCAACATTTCTTTCGAGTGTCGTGTATGTTGTAATCATGTTCACACGTCCATTTTGTCAGTTTAATCTGTCTTAGTTATGTTTGTTTCGTAGTTATAATACTAGTCTTGTGGCAAACCTTCGGCCATTCTCAGTTTTCTTTATAGGGTTAATTAGATATTAACTCAAATCCTGCACTGAATATTCTATCATTGGTGGAATATGTCACACGTTGACGTGGCGGCGGCGGCCTGCCGCAGTTGGCCAGACACTTGAGGGGTCAATCACCCCGAGGTAGCTGTAACAACATCAACATCCATGGAAGAAGGAACAGTCCTAGAAGCACTAGCAGTAATAAACGCAGCACCAGCAGCTTACTTCTACAAATGCAGTATCACCCGGATTGTGATAGAACAAACAGCCTGGTTGACCAGGTGGTCAACAGGGAAGAAGCCCGGCAGCAGGAGTAGCACACCCCTCGAAATTGGTCAAATAAAACACAGGTGGAAGCAGATTAGGAACTAGTATCATTATCAGCCAGTACTAGTAGCAACAGTACCTGGAGTTTACCTGTAGAGAATTCCAGGGGTCAACGCCCCCGCGGCCCGGTCTGTGACCAGGCCTCATGTTGGACCAGAGCCTGATCAACCAGGCTGTTACTGCTGGCCGCACGCAGTCCAACGTACGAGCCACAGCCTGGCTGGTCAGGTACCGACTTTAGGTGCCTGTCAAGTGTAACATTGTAAAAACATTGTTAACCATCAGCAACAATTACACCGCCTCAGTAGTCAGTCACCGTTGTCTGGGTCCGCACAGCATACTCTCTGTAACCTCCATCAGCATCCAGAATAGTGGTTGTGGAGGTGGCCACTTGTAGTTGTGTTTAGTAGTAGTTACGAAACTGCTGAGGAATTGATTACTGTTGGGATGCTGCACTGGTGCAACCTGTGCTGCCTTTGCTGTTGCTTCACTTACCTTTAAAGGGGATGTGTATGTATGGATGTGTGTGCGCCACGCTCATATGCATATAGTGTGTATATATAATATAATATATATATATATATATATATATATATATATATATATATATATATATTATATATATTTTATATATATATATATATTTTATATATATATATATATATATATATATATATTAATATGTATGTATATATATATTCTTTCTTTCAACACGTCGGCCGTTTCCCACCGAAGCGGGTGGCCCAAAATGAAAAACAAAGTTTTCCCTTTTACATTTAGTAATATATACAGGAGAAGGGTTACTAGCCCCTTGCTCCCGGCTTTTTAGTCGCCTCTTACGACACGCATGGCTTACGGAGGAAGAATTCTGTTCCACTTCCCCATGGAGATAAGAGGAAATAAGAACAAGAACTAGTAAGAAAATAGAAGAAAACCCAGAGGGGTGTGTATATATATATGCTTGTACATGAATGTGTAGTGTGACCTAAGTGTAAGTAGAAGTAGCAAGATGTACCTGAAATCTTGCATGTTTATGAGATAGAAAAAGACACCAGCAATCCTACCATCATGTAAAACAATTACAGGCTTTCGTTTTACACTCACTTGGCAGGACGGTAGTACCTCCCTGGGTGGTTGCTGTCTACCAACCTACTACCTAGGTATATATATATATATATAGTATATATATATATATATATGTATGTATATATATATATATATATAGTATATAGTATATATATATATATATATATATAAAATATATATATGTATTATATATATATATATATGTATGTATATATATATATATATATATTATATATATATATATATTATATATATATATATATATATATATATATATATATATATATATATATATATATATATATAATATATATATATATATAATATATATATATATATAATATAAAATATATATATATATATATATATATATAATATATATATATATATATATATATAATATATATATATATATATAATATATATATATATATAAAGTATATATATATATATATATATATATATATATATATATATATATATATATATATATATATTTTTTTTTTTTTTTCAACAAGTCGGCCGTCTCCCACCGAGGCAGGGTGACCCAAAAAGAAAGAAAATCCCCAAAAGAAAAAACTTTCATCATCATTCAACACTTTCACCACACTCATACATAATCACTGTCTTTGCAGAGGAGCTCAGATACTACAGCTGAGAAAAGTCCCTCCCAGCTGTCACTATCTCAGCCCCCTCCTTTAAAGTGCAGGCATTGTACTTCCCATTTCAGGACTCAAGTCCAACTAAATCAATTAACTGGTTTCCCTGAATCCCTTCACACAATGTTACCCTGCTCACCTCCAACAGATCGTCATGTCCCAAAACCATTCGTCTCCATTCACTCCTATCTAACACGCTCACACATGCTTGCTGGAAGTCCAAGCCCCCCGCCACAAAACCTCCTTTACCCCTTCCCTCCAACCTTTTCTAGGACGACCCCTACCCCGCCTTCCTTCCCCTACAGATTTATACGCTCTCCAAGTCATTCTACTTTGATCCATTCTCTCTAAATGACCAAACCACCTCAACAACCCCTCTTCAGCCCTCTGACAAATACTTTTAGTAACTCCACACCTTCTCCTAATTTCCACATTCCGAATTTTCTGCATAATATTTACACCACACATTGCCCTTAGACAGGACATCTCCACTGCCTCCAGCCTCCTCCTTGCTGCAGCATTTGCAACCCATGCTTCACACCCATATAAGAGTGTTGGTACCACAATACTTTCGTACATTCCCTTCTTTGCCTCCATGGATAACGTTTTTTGTCTCCACAGATACCTCAATGCACCACTCACCTTTTTTCCTTCATCAATTCTATGGTTAACCTCATCCTTCA